>JAADXK010000625.1:0-18898 GCA_023337805.1 Globisporangium barbulae | reverse complement strand
TCAGGTTCCGACATTGTTCTTATAGCTTCAGGCACAACGCAGCCGTCCTCCGGTTGAGCCCCTTCGACTGGAACCTCAGACTGCTGCTGCTGCGGAACTTGCTCGATATTTTCGTAGAGCTTTTCGAACCTCTCGCGCTCCTCCGTGATGATCACGTCGAGCTCGACGCCTTCGTTTCTGCCTTCTTGCTCGTGTCACCAGCGCTGAGGCCAAAGTGCCAATGGACAAGCGGAAATGAGTTTGGCGAACATGTCGGTTGTGGCAACCATTCTCCATGTTGTATCGACTTTCTATTGGAGATTCGCCATCAAAAGCAAAACAATGGAACGATGGAAGCAAAACTGGCTGGTCCCTAAACTAAACTAAACTGGTATCAATAAAGTACTCTATTTCAAACAAGCATTTTAAGTGTACATAAATGTGCTTTTTGGCTTGCTTCTGTGAGCTAAAAGCGTCATACTGAATTCAAGTATAAACACCAGAACACCCAGCAACACGGAACAAATGGCTCCAACACCAACCCCGGCAACCGTGCTGGACGCGGATGCCGAGGCGGCGGCGCTGCGGCTCACGCCCGCGGAGCTCGAGAGCGAGCACGTGCACAAGGTCTACGACAGTATCGCGCCGCACTTCAGCCACACGCGCCATCACCCGTGGCCGCTCGTCACGGACTTTTTGACCGCGCTCCCGGACGGCGCGCTTGTGGCGGACGTCGGCTGCGGGAACGGCAAGTACCTGGGCGTGAACCCGCGTCTGTGCATGATCGGCGCGGACCGCAGCATCCCGCTGCTCACGTGCTCGGGCGAGGACAAGTACGTAGCAGGCTGTAGCTCCTGGGTGGAACTGCAATAGTGTAATTGAACGTGTGGATGCCGCTGGGTCTAACGTGGCAAATGACTGGATAAATGATTGGCTGGCTACAGGAACTACCAGCTCTTTGGCTGCGATGCGCTAAACGTGCCGCTGCGCACCGGCGCCTTCGACGCCGCGATCTCAATCGCAGTGCTGCACCACATATCGACGCCCGAGCGCCGCGTCGCTCTCATCAGGTGGGCACCGCATTTTCAAGCAACTTGAATGTACCCATCTATGTTTTCTCATGACGCTTACTTTGTGATCTCTGCTACAGTGAGCTTGCGCGGATAGTGAAGGTCGGTGGCCTGCTCTACGTCGTGGCGTGGGCGTTCGAGCAGGACGAGCGCTCCAAGCGCCAGTTCGCGCAGCAGGACGTGCTCGTGGAGTGGAAGCTCCAGGAAAAGTACGCGCCCAGCACCAACGAAGGCGATGAAGATCAACACCAGCAGCAGCAGAATGACCAACACCAGGCGTCGAAAAAGAATCCTGCGCTGGTAGCCAAGCACGCCAAGAAGAACGCGGAGAAGAAGTGGGTCGTCTACCAGCGCTACTGCCATGTGTACCGCGCGGGCGAGCTCGAGGAGCTCGTGAGGCAAGTGCCCGGGCTCCAGGTGCTCGCGTGCGAGTACAGCCGCTCGAACTGGTGTCTAAAGGTCGCGCGGGTCGCATAGAGAAACATGGAGAAGCGAGTAGTACATAGATAGATAGATAGATAGACAAGTCACGAGCATCACATGTGAAGCTTCTGCCTGAATTCATTAACGCTGGCTTACGACGTACAACAACGGGATTCACTCTGTGCATCTCCACTGCGCCAGCAGCTCTTGCCAGTCGCCAGTGTCGTCATCACGGTCAATTCGGGAGCAAGAGCAGCAATAATCACGACCTTCGAACGTGTCGAGCTGCGCGCCTTCACTGTGTGCAGTCAGGATTCGATCCATCGTCGTGGTACTGTCGAATGTGGTCATCACGCGCTTGAGCTTTAAGAAGGAGCCACCTAGACAGCAAGATTGGAAATACCAGTCTCAATGGCAACGGCTGTATTCACTGCTCATTCTACACTGCTGGTGCTTTTCTCCGTATCCTCTGACATCTTGGCGCGCTTGAGCGCCGCCTCGTCTAAAGATTCTACTTGCTCTCCCTCATTCGAGCCGCGCGACTGCTTGGCTCTTGCGAGGAACGCCGCCTTGCTTCCGCCGCTCTTCTCGATCTCAACGCGCTTCACGTGGAACTTGTGGCCCTTGGACGTCAAGTGCGATGCCCACTGCTTCACCCCTGTGAATTTCCGTCCGCCGCAGATTTCACACACGTTCTCAACGTACTTCTCTGCCAGTGAGAGCTCCTTTGTAGCCTCAGGCTGGGCTTCCTGTATGGATTTGAATGGCTCTGGGATCGAACGCTCAGCCAGGAAGGCCTGAGCGATCTGCACCGCTGGTCCGCCCACGAAGGTGTCCCACTGCGAGACGTCACTGCTGTCCATCTGATACACTGGGATGTTCCGCGTCACGAACCGGTTGCGGATCCAGGACAGCTGCCGGCGCGCGTACTGCCGCGTGGCGACGTTGAGCTGCTCGACGCACTCGTCAAAGACGCGCTGGAGCTCAGCAGACTTCGCTTCAGTAGTGTCCTCTTCTTCTTTAGCTGTACCATTAAGCGTGGTTTCCTGGGCTTCCAATGCGTCAAAGTACGGTTGGAACTCCTTGTAGCCGATCGCCTGGAGGATGCCCACCGAGTTCTCGGGCTCCTCTTCTCCAGTTTCACTACCAGTGTCAGGGTTCAGGCGTGGCGGATTTGCCTTCACAAGCGCACGCAGCGTCTTGATTTCGTCCGCTAGCCCTGAAGAGATCATCGTATCGACGCGCTTTGCGAGACGTTCTGCGAGTATGGGCTTGTTGCAGTGCACCCAGAACGCGCAGGCGTCAAAGTACTTCTCCAGGTTCAAACTCTCTTTCTCCTGCTTGGCGATGTGTTCGCTGTGCGGAACTCCCGTCTGCTGGAAGACTTGGAGACTGCGCTGCACCTTGCGCACGTTGTTCACGTGCAGACGCGCGGCCATGACCGAGTCCACCTCGCACAGCCTGGCGTAGAGCTGCTCGGGCGTCTGGCTATCGCTCTGAAGCTCTTCATGGGCTGGTGTTGACAGTGTAATGTCGACGTCGTCCAACAGCTGCGACTTCCAGAGGATCGATTGCGTGTAGTACATGGTGCCGCCCACGACGATGGGCACCTTGCCGCGCGCGAGCACGTCCTCGATCGTGCGTAGCGCGAGCTGCTTGAACGCGAGCACGTCGCAGCGACTCGAGGGCTCCACGACGTCGAAGAGATGGTGCGGCACACCCTCCTTTTCCTGCTCCGTGATCTTGGCCGTCGCGATGTCCAGCCCGCGGTACATCTAATGGATAAGATGATCACAAGAGAGATGAGGGTGTGAGTGTTATGAGGATAGATGGAGTAAAGCAAAAGTGAAAGGCGCACCTGCATGGCGTCCGAATTGATGATCTCACCGCCGACGGCCTTCGCGAGGTCGATTGAGAGCTTCGTCTTGCCGGCGCCCGTCGTGCCCACGACCACGAGCACCTTGCGCAGCGCCATCTTCGTCTTGTTCACCTATTCAATTGTGGTTGGCAATTTTGATAGGCAACATGTGAAATGTGTGGTCCACATCAACTCGACACGTTGGACGGCGCGAAGCGTTGCCACGAAGCGAATGGATACACATGGAGGATAACGAGGAGCTATTGGCAATCGAACTCGCGTCTCAATTACAGGTTGTTGTTCTTCTTGCTAGCCTTCGATATTAAGAACTCGCTGATGCTCGCGAGCTGACTGCGCTCCAGTTCAGACAGCTCTCCTACTGCTTCATCATCGGTGTCTGTCGCGACGACTGCCTCGGTGTCCACAGCACTCTCGCCTTCGTCAGTAACACTGTCATCACTGGCAACAACAGGCAGCTTCTTGATACCGAGGACGACCAGACTATTCATCCCAAAGAGCTTGCCAAAGGTCTTGGACGACAAGTGCAGCACGCAGACCGGCACGCGGTGCAGGCGGCAGAGCAGCGGGATGTGCGCGAACACGAGCGACTCGGGATTGTTGGCGAACACAACCACGCGCAGCTCTTGTCTGGCGATCAGGCGCGCCACCTGGTTCACGCCGCGTACAATAAAAGACTGGAAGGCAGCAAGTGACGGTGGTGTTACTGCTCGTGCTTTGATAGCGATGGAAATCACGTCAGCGATCTCCTTCTGGATGCGGTCGAGCACGATGTCGCGGTCCTCCTTAGAGAGCTCCTCGAACTGGGGCGTGACCCAGGGCCGCTCGAGCGTCGCCTTCTGGCTCTTCTTGCTCTTCTTCTTCTGCTGCTGCAGCTTGCTGGCGTCCTGCGCTGAGCGCCCGAGCTGCATGGCCACGCGCGCATTCTTCTTCTTCATGGTTCCTATCCGTCCTTCGGCTGGTCCAGTCCTGAATGTGAGTCGTTGCATCCTTCGGTCAACATTCTTCATGGCCTCGGCGAATTGTACCTTCAGTCAACATTTCTATGTCAAAACACGCTCTCCCATGCGACATGTGGATGATCACGCACTTCCATGTGATCCTTTCAAAATACTATTTTGTACAAATACATCAAAAATATATTTTCTAGTAGAGTACTGGGAGGCATAACTGTTTGGTATATCTAATACCTTTATTGTCTAATATCCAAGATGCTTCAACATAATCATTAGGTTAAAGAGAGATTGCCGGTTTCCTGGTTCTTCGCATAGCGTCAGTATCAAAGCAGCAGCAGAAACAGAGAGCAAGTGCGGCGTCATGGGGCGTTTCTTGGGCGGATCGTCGCCTCAGGGCAGCGAGAACGCGCGTCGCGGGCGTCGCTACGAGGCGCTACCGGCCGACGGCGCGGACGACAGCGACCACGAGGACCGCGAGAGTCTCGGCACGGAGGACGCACTCTCCCCCGCACGAGTTACATCACCAGCAGCAACAGCAACGACGACGACAATGGTGCCGATTACGAGCCCCGTGGGCAGTTCAGACACCGCTGCGGCGATGAGAGCCGCTGTTGTGGCGGCGGATAGAGAGCAGCGAAGAGCTACTGTTGCTGTTGCTGATGGTGCTGAAAGCGGTGAGCACCAGGTTAAGTCGAGTGTGACGACAGAGAAGCAGGACGAGAAGGAGAGGAAGAAGACGCAGCAGCAGGTGGATGACAACCAGGAAGAGGTGGTGGCAATCTCTATTCACGGTACGTCGTGCTGTTATATGATGAGTTTGCTCACCACACGTATTGCTGGCTGTGCAATGATGATACTGATCCTGTGCTTACTGTTGTGGTGCTTGTAGACGAGAGCAGCTTGGAGCTAAAGAGCGAAAGCCCGGAAGAAAGTGCAGCTGACGCTAATGCAACAGCAGAGACATCCGCTAGCGCAGAAGATCTGAGTCCAGACGCGATCCAAGTGCGCATCCTCGACCTGAACGGCAAGTTCTTCAACATCCCGTGCCGCCTCGACTGGCGCGTGTCGCTCATGAAGCAGAAAGTGCTTGAGAGCACGGAAGTGCCCGTGTCCGCGCAGCGCCTGATCTACCGTGGCCGCGTGCTCGAGGACGAGTCGTGTCTCTCAGAATACAAGGTGGAGGACGGTCACACGATCCACCTGTTCGTGCGCATGAACCAGACGCCCGATCCAGAAAACCTAAGTGCGGACGCGACGTCGAGCGGCGCGGCGAGCGGCACTGGTGCCCGCCTGGATGACGGCTCGGGCATGACGATCGTACACATTTCCAACGATATCATCTCGTCGGCGGTGTTCCCGTCCGACTCGGCGCGCCGCGTGGACCCGCTGATGCTCGACTCGCCACTGGGCAACTGCGCGCGCCGCGTGAAGCTCTGGAGCTCGTTCTTGCTGATCATCTACACGATGAAGGTCATGGGCCAGTTTGCGCTGCTCGCGAATGACCAGCAGCTGCGAAGCCAGCAGCAGAATGGAGGCGGAGTCAATGCCAGCGCCGCAGAGACTGCCGCCGAGAGAGAGGACCAGCGCGAGCGCATGTACGACTACCCAGAGTACTACCACCAGGACCCAGTTGCAGGCGTCGTGGAGCTCTTGATCCACGCGTTCGGCGTGTACGTCGGTGGCGTCGGCTTCAAGGCCGCGCATGACACGGATATCCGTCCGATCCGCTTCTTCTGCCGCGGCGTGGCGTGGCTCGCGATGCTCACAATTGCCGAGCAAATCTACATCACGGTCCAGATCTCAAACTCGGACATCCCGAACGAGCGCGTCCGGTACGCCTATGGGGCTCAGGCACCGTCGAAGGATGACATTGTGTCGGCCAACATTTTCCAGACGATCATGCTCATGATCATGTGGATAATCGCGATCCGACATGCGTACTGGCACCAGGCCGAGGTGAACGCGTACAACCAGTCGTTCGCAGCAGCAGCGATGAACGCCGTGCCGCCCGTGCACCTCCCCGAAGTTGTCTGAGCTCCACAGGGTGGCCTCTGAGCGATCAGTCTCCTCGTGAACGAGTCCCAAGATAAAGTGCGAAGAGCGAGTCCGGCTTTGCGTTTCAACGGAAGAAGAGAAGCGGACGCTCATTCAAGCGGAATGAGAAGGATCAAGTGAACCATTTCTACCAGCGCCAACCCCCTAGCCTCACAACGATAACCTGTAGATTTATCCCCCGCCGTGAGTACGCCCTTGCTGTTTGCTTTATCCCTCTCGTGCTCATCAACGTGATATATTTCTTTATCAACAAACGGCATGAACTGATGAAAATGTCTGCCCACAGCTACTCGGTCACCTTTGAGACGTTTGCTTCGTGCGTTCATCAATCCATTGAATGCTAATGCTAATGCCACTCTCATCAAATGCGTCTGAAGATGAGCTTGAGATCCGAACTCTGCTGTCTATTCTGTGACGCGGCGTGGGATCAGCGAGCGGTTTCCGAATCCGTTCGCTTCTTCTCTTGCAGGCGACTCCCCCAGCCTCAGACAACTGAAACGGAGGCTTTGCAACCGCCGAGCGACCGCGAAAGAGCTCAATTCGAAAGCCACAGACGAAGGAGGAAGCTCATCGAGACTTCATCCAAAGACAGCTGTGAGAGAGAGATTGACAGCCATGGCGTCGGACTTTGATGACATCTTTGGCGACCTCAAGGAGGACGAGCAGTTCAGCGCCACGTTACCGTCGGACTTTGACGAAGCGAGCATCTTTGGCGACACAGCGCCTACCAGCAGCAGCTCGATCGCGAACAAGCCTCACGATGTGAACAAACCTGCTGTAGATGGGAGCGGCAACGATGCAGCCGCTCAGCCGCCTCCAGCTCCTGCCTTGGACATGGCGGTAGCACCAGTTTCTATTGCAGCAACCGCGTCATCGGCTGCGCCTTCGTCGTCAGCAAAACCGCTTTGGGAGCAGATTGGGAATAGCGAGCAGGACGATTTCCTGTCCTGGCTGGACGACGGCGCTGCGCCGACGGAGTCATCGGCCGCTTCAGCTGCAGAAATCATTCCTATGGTGGACGCAGCAGCCATGGACGACGTCAGTTTGGATGCCCCATGTGCTTCTGACACTCACATCAGTGAAGAAAAGACTGTGGTGACGCCACCTGCTCTTCCCATCCACGTCGCTACCGCTCTTGCTGCTGCTAATCCTGAGACTCAAGGCGGCGTAGGTGGTGAACAAATCTCGCTCGACGGCGATGACGACGACGATTTTCTCGAGCGAATCGTCGAGAACGCCAAGAAGAAGGCGAACTCGAGCTCGCGCGAGAGCAGCAACTCGTCGCTGCACATCAAGAGCCAAAACAGCTCGCTTCAGCGCGTGCCCGTATTCGGTAAGCCTCACTTCTTGTGGTATAGCATCACACCACGATTATCTAACCTGTGAATATGCAATTGGTTGCACAGACTTTGAAGCGTTGAACAAGGTCTACAGTGAGACTGGAGTCGTCCCGTCAGCGTCACGCCTCGCGATGTGGCGCCACGCTCTTCATGTAAGTGGATTCCCAGCAATGCCACACTGTTCCGACCCCAACCTCTGGCCATGTTTGATAACTTGTGTGTGTGGCTTCAGGTGTCCGAGTCGAAGGAAGCGATCTCCATGTATGCGCTCCAGACCACGCCCTTGGACCTGTCCAACCAAGCCCTGCTGCGCAAGGAGGTCGAGTCGCTCTGCAGCAGCATCTTCTCGAGCAAACTCTATCTGGAGATCGTCCAGTCGTCCGCTGCAGAAGAAGATACTGCCGATGGCGCGCGCCTGCTGTTCATTGACAACGCGGAGATCCTCATGACATATCTGTGCAAGAAGCTGCAGATGGACGCCTATGTGGCCGGTATGGCGCTCACGTTCGCCCCACTGATCATCGCGAGCGGGAACGACCCACTACGTCTCGAGTTGGTCGAGACCCTACTTGCCGTCTGCCACCGCGTGCTCCCTCATCTGCCAAAGCACCTCACGACCCATGCGGTTGCGGATGCGAGACGCCCACTGCTCAAGTGGCTGCTGTTGTACCATGCACCGGAGGTCGCCTTCCATCTGGACCAGCACTTCCACACGTGGAACCTCAGTGGCTTCGAAGCCCAGCAGCAGAGCGGCAAGCCCAGCCATGGCGTGATTCCCGACTCCTGGGTCGCGTCCATGTTCGAGTCCGAGAAGTATCACGACTTTGACTTCCTCATGCGAGTTTGGGACTGCTGTTTATTGGCCGGTGGCAGCAACGCGTCAACGAGCATGTGCTTCGTTCTCGTGCATCTCATCGCTTCACGTGCTGGGAAGAAGCTACTGCGCATGGAAGGTGACCAATTGCGCCACTGCATGGGGCAGACGCTGGTCGACGCGCTCAAGGACGTGGGCGATAAGCTCAGCACCGAGGTGCAGAAGCTCATGGACGCGACGCCTCTGAGCTTTTGCAGCAAGCTCCGTGAAGTCGGATACGCGCCACCCCCGCTACCAGCAACAGCAGCAGCGAACCCGGCTGAGACCCTCACGAAACGCAACTCGATGAACAACATGGGCATGTCATCGCTCATTTCGGCCTCGGCGACGGGCGTGAAGGAGCTTTCAAGCGCCATGATCGACATGCCAACCAAACTGCTGTTCATGGGCACTTCGACGTTCTCCAAAGCTCCCTCAGCCGAGGCGTCGAAAGACGAAAGCTCGAGCCAGAACGCCAAGCTGCTCTTTGAGCAGATCTCGGAAGCCGGTAAGAGCGGCTCGCTCGCGATGCGCCTCGCGGCTTCAGACGTGATCCCACAGGTCTTTCAGAGCTTCCAGAGCCCCGTTGTGGACGAGAAGATCCGCTATTTCATCGTCGACTGCCGGTCTAACGAGGAGCTCCAGGGTGGCCAGATCCCCACGGCGTTCCACTTTGACCCGGATGCTGTGACGGAACGCCAGGTGCTCGAGCAAGTGCTCGCGACGCTTAACCCGATGAAGAGCAAAGTGCACCTGTGCGTCATGGGCCACGGCTACGGCCACATCACTGACGAGATCCGCCAGCAGCAGCAACAGCAGCAAGCTTCACAAGCCTCTCAAGCTTCACTGAGCTCTCCGTTTGTGCTGAAGGAGAATTTCTTTGAAGCCTACGCGACGAACCTCACGCGCGTCAACAGCGCGCTGCTGTTCCTGACCAAGCAGGGCTTTCCCTACGTGAGCGTCCTCGATGGGGGCTACGCTGCTGCCCACAGAGTGCTTTTTGACTCGAAGGAGTTCACGGTGGACGACCTGATCGACCACAACGCCCCACAGTGTTCGTTCTGCCTGCACCACCGCAGCATGGCTTCGGCGTTGACCCCAGCTCCAGCAAGTGGTAGTGCCGTTAGTACGTCAGCCTCCAGCTCAGCGCTTCCTAGAGTGCCGTCAATGGGCTCATCCACCGAGCCGAAACAGGAATCGTTCAGTCGCAGTACCGTCAATGCCACAACGTCTAGCTCACGTGGCAACTCGTCTGACAGCATGGCGAGCGCTCAGCAGAAAGCCCCACCAGTCAATGGTGGACTGGACGCCAAGTCGCTCTTTGACGCGCACGCGTCGAACCCAGGAGGCTCGTATTTCTCGAGCTTTGCTGGCGCATTGAAGACCAGCGGTAAGACGCTCATGAGCCCCGCAGACTCGCTTAAGGACAGCACCAAGTGGCTCATGAAGAAGACCAACAGCAACAGCAGCGGAGGCAGTGACCAGCAAACCAAGAACAGTAGTGGAACACCATCTTCGCCAGCAACTGAGCGCCCTTCGATGGCCGGCGCCATGCCGAATTTCAATAAGCTTCGCAATTCGCTAGCGGCGATGGGCTCCGAGAGTCTTGATCTACTCAAGAAAGCCGAGCAGGCAGCCGTGGCCAAGACGCGCGTGCCCTTTGGTGTCGGAGCTTCGTCCTCAAAAGCAACGAGTGGCAACAGCTTTGCTCCTCCTGCCGCGGGTGCTCATAGTGCTGGTGCTCGCTCCGGAGCCGGAGCTGCTGCTGCCACTGGCGATAGAAACGCCTCGTTCCAGCGATCCGAAGAAGAAGTGTTCACGATCGACGATGACGACGAAGAGGACGACTTTGTCGGCGGCGGCCGCACCAGCAGCCGCACCTCATCCTCATCCTCAGCACGCAACGAGTCGTTCAACGGCCAGGGTGGTGATCCGAACTCGCACCCTGGGAGCCCAGCAGCAGGGGCAGCATTCTCGCTCCACGATGTCGAGAAGGGCCGCGTCGGAGCTCTCACGAAGGGCATGCACGTGAGCCGCGTGCAGATGCTGCCGTGCGTCGATAGTCCGTTCTTCTCAGGCTACAAGAAGAAGAAACTCGGAGGAGCCCCAGGCGATGCTGCCGGTGGTGGTGGACGCGTGAGCATGCTCCCTCGACGCCTCGTGATCGCGGAGAATCACCTCGTGGTGCTCAAGGCCGAGCGCAACATGGACGACGTGTATCTCGTGAAATCGTGCCACCCGCTCGCGCACGTCGGGCGCATGACGTGCCTCAAGAAGAACGCGCTCATGGTGACGGTCTACTACACATGGAAGGCCGCGGATGGCCGCGTGTACGAGAAGCGCAACGCCTACGAGGTGCAGCAGCGCGACGAGTTCATTAAGGCCATCAAAGGCGCCATGGAGAAGATGTAAGACCTGTCGATCGATCTTTAGCAGCACGAGACCACTATGCCACAAGCCAGTACTCACCCACCTCTCAGTTCAAGATACCTCGCCTAGGTCAGTCTCTCATGCACCTCCATTAATAGTAAGCTCATCATCATCACCTTCTCGGCTTCTGATCCAATACGCTGCCTATTAAAAGCGTCGCTTGCGCCCGCCTTCAGCATTAAGTGAGGCTGACGCAATAGCACTTCTCAAGTCTTCAAAACAGCGCAAGGATCAGCGTACTGACCACCTCTCGCTTCGTCTTGAGACGTCGAGTTCGTCCTTCAACGACAGAACAGTAGGAACTCACTCCATAGAGCAGCAGCAGCCGCCATGTCGGACAAGAAGCGCGAGTCAATGACGTCCAAGATCGACGAAGTGGCCAAGAACCAAATCTGGCGCGAGCAGCTCAAGACCGAGTACCTCATGGAGAGCGCGCTCACGCCCTTCCAGTTCAACCCCAAGACCTGTGCGTATGCTGCTGTGACTCCTCCAGCCCAGTTGTTCGCTATGCATTATGTGTCGCTGACAGTTGACTCTGTTACTATCCTCCAGTGAGCTCGATCACGCAAAAGCCGACGCGCACGCACCCTGCAGACTTTGCCAAAGTGCACGAAGACGAAGAAACCAAGGCGCTCGGTTAGCTTGCAACTGCTCGTAAGGTCTGTTATCTGCGCCACAGTCTTCCTCACGCATTCTTTTCTTGTTGCCCAGCCGCCAAGATGAAGGAAATCACCAAGAAGCCTTGCGAGAAGTATCCCATGCCGCTCACAGAAGCTCAGCGCATCGGGTAAGACTCTATTCGCTTCCTGAACTTCTTGACTCGTATAGAGAGAGTCCTAATCACATCTTCTCTCTCAACTCTCTCTTGCGCCAACCTGCTAGCTGGCTCCACGAGATGGCCACGAAGGGCATTCGCGCAGACATGCACCAACGCATGTTCAAGGGACGAGGAAGGTATGGCAGACAATTCGCACCTGGCTAGGCAAATCTTGCTTTCTTCATTGCGCTTATCCCACCTTCTCGTTTCTTTTTCTTCTTTGCCTTCATCAGCTGCGACGTCACCACATTCGCCGACACCTACTGCACAATGGCTGGCTGCAGCCCGTTCGCGGACAAGTCGACAAGATGAGTGTCCTCCTCCGCTCCGGTCGGCCAGGCTAAACTATTCTCTATTGACTACATTCATCAAATACATACTGGAAACCCAAGCCGTGCACGCACTCACACATACGTCTTGTCGGTCTTTCGATCTTCTTGGCTAATTGGGTCGCCGTCCAGTGTCTCTTGTTTCTTCTTTCTCGTGTAGTCAACACTCATCGCATCTTCGCGCTCCGCTGACTCAGGCGTCCAGTAATAATCCCGTCAGCGATCCTCTCCGCTCAATTCGCGCCGAGGAAGACGCATCAGACGTCCCATTTGGCCCGATCGAGGACGCTAGACTCGAGCCTGACGACTGCTTCGTGATCGCTGGCAGCATACTCAGCGTTGGCGACGAGTCCGGCTCTTGCCCAGCAGAGTTCGACGTCTCGTCCAACTGAGCGAGCTGGTGGCGAAGTTCTTCGATATGGGAGAGCACAACGCGGCGGTGGCCCTTCTTCACGCGCATGTCGATGAGGTCATCTTCGTCAATCGTAGCGACGCCCCGCAGCGTGTCGAAGCCATCGCGCTCAAAGTTCTTGGTGTACTCGTCCATCTTCAGCGACTTGAGCCAGTTGTGGACCGCGTCGATGTCTGCAACAGCAATCCAGAGAGAGATTCATGTTAAACGCATGCCCAGATTTCAAAAAACATGAACCTATCCAGCACATGGAACGAAGACGCACTTCTTGGACGTGACGTAGAACCCGACTGGCTTTCCTCGTCCTCCGTGTTGGAGCGGTAGCTGCCCTGGTCGGACGACGGAATGCTCTCGTCTTCATTGTTCGAGTACTCGTCGTTGCCTTCTTCCCACGCCTACCGAGTTTTTCAAACACAGCGACACACGTAAGAACCTGCTGCGTACAAGCAAAACTCACGCGCATTGTCACAAAACAGTACCTGAAGTCTCGAGGCGAGCGCACTATGACCAGCTTCAAACGCACAGCGAGACGGGGTTTTGTTCGTCTGAGTTAAAATCATGTCAGTCACTATCAATATGAAAACTACAAGACAATTGAAACCAAGTCCAGGCACTCACCAAAGTCAATGAGTGGAAGCGAGAGGCGTCACGGGCTTTGCGAACGAGCCAAAACGCGCAATCTCTGTGCCCGCCAAGCGCCGCACAGTGAAGGGCATTGCGTCCAAACTACAGATGAAGAGTTCAAATGCCAGCCTGAGTGAGTGAGTGGAGCCCAACAGACATAGTATCAGAACGAACACTCCGCACCTTGTCGGCGTCCGTCCAGACCGCAAAGTGCTCGCACAGGATCTTCAACGTCGGCAGGTGACCGGACTCCGCCGCCCAATGCAGTGCGTTTTTGCCATTCTACAAACATCCGGAGTCAAAATGTTAGGCTAAGTGCAAAGCATTTTTGGCATCTTGAAATCCAAGCAAAAGTACCTTGTCGCGCATGTAACGGAGCGGGTACGCGCCGTTGATCTCGGCGATGATACGCGTCACTTCCTCGTCATCGCCGTCTTCGGCCGCATGCACAAAGCGCTGGGACGTCTCGTACCAGCTCTTGAGGAACTGCACACAGCGCGTCTTGTGCTTGTCCTTCGCGACCTGGTACGCCGTCTTGTTGTCCTGCATTTCGAAAGAAGAAAAGATTGGTGGTGAGCAATCACATCCAGCTCGACTAGCAAAAAAATCGATACTGAAGCCATGAAAACAATCACGTACGTAGCTCGTGATGTGCACGTCGATGCCCCTAAAGCAGAGATACTGAACCACTTCCTTCCGCCCTTTCGACGCCGCCCAGTGGAGACATGTGCCACCATACTGTTGATCACACCGACACACCAGTAACATACGCATCTCTATCACATTAAACAACGAACCATGGATAAACTATGCGCATTAGCAGAAAATGAATGGTGTGTAGCATACCTCGTCGATGGCGTTGATGTCAATCGGATGCGGACATTCTTCCAGGAGGTACGCCACGACATCCAAGTGGCCGTTGATCGCAGCTGAGCAGTGTGCATATCGTCCGAACTGCACGCATTAAACACACATGCGTGATAAGTGAGTGAGCCAATTTATGAATCATGCGAAGGAGAAATGTAGACAAAGTGCACCTTATCGGGCACGTCGAGCGGCACGCCGTGCTCGACCAGGAACTGCACGACTTCGAGATGGCCGTAGAACGCAGCGTAGTGGAGCGCCGTCTGGTCCTCCTGTGGGTTCCGTTGCATGCATAGTTCATCGCATTAGATATAGCCTAGCGCTTCGTATGCGCACAATAAAGACCGCAGACGAACGTACATCATCCGTGACGCTTCGGTTAATGTTCGCGTGGCTCATGAGCCACTGCACGACCTCGAGCTGCCCCGACGCAGCAGCACCATGGAGCGCCGACGCGCCATTCTACATATCAACACCACACGGGAATACACGCGTGAGTAACAAAGCCCTTCATCACACGGCACAGAGTAGGGCACAAAGCGATCGATCGCACCTGGTTGCAGTAGTTCACGTCCGCCTGCAGCTTCTCGACGAGGTACGCGATCTCCTGGAGCTTCCCGCGGTGCGCTTTGCAGATGAGCACGTCGCCGATCGTGTAGTTCTCCAACACCGCGTTGCCGCTCGAGCCCATCGCGACCTGCACCACGACGCTCATCCAAGCGACTCGCGCGCTCTCTCGCGCTCGCCAATTGACTGCCACTCCTTTAAGCAAAGCCTGCTTCGCGAGCGGCTGGTTCCACCACACGCGCACGTATCAACGGGCAGGTAGGCAGGCAGAAGACGAGTGAAGTGTTGTAGTCACCAGGGAAGATAGGCGCTTGCGTGAACTCTCTCTCGTGCGGCTTCTCTTCTCAACGGCCTTGTCTGTTGTGAGTGCGCAATAATGTACGTGGGAAAAAGCGGTTTTGCTGAGTTGTTCGTACTTTAGCGGGATGCTTTGGCGCATCGCCTTTCTTTCTTGGTGATTTGATGTGAACCTCTCAAATGTGCTTATCGTTTTTAAAAGGTGAATAAAAAAAGACGCTTCTAAAAAGAGGTTGCACGAAGGTGCCGCTACCAGTCGTACTTACACGATCGTAAACAGTAGTGTAGCCAACATGTACCACTATGTACCACTCAAATGGGTACACAACCTTAAATCCGTTTCACAGCATGAAGCCATTCTAAAATCGTGTGTTGCTTCAAAGCAAGCGAACGTCCAGCATCACCAGCCGCAGCTCGCGGACCGACAGCTAGAGCGGTGGAATAGGAATCATCACCAGACACGAAGCAGCACGCGTGCGTTCGCTTTGTGGCTGCTTCTATTATGTGCAATTTATCCCCATGCAATAAATACTGACGACGGCTGCATATGTTGACACCAGGTCTCTCTCTCAGTAGGCGACAACACAAATGGGTGCAGGCGCATCGACGAGCGCCTCGGGCGAGGTGTGTGTTGTACCAAGACGTGGGCGTTCATGAAGAGCATAATCGCAATGCGCAGTCAGCTAATCTCTTGTGTGCCACTGCGTTTGCAGATAGTGATAGGCGACGTCGTGACGATCCAGATCGTGGATTATCCCAAGCGCGTGATCGGGGTGCGTTGCGCTCTTTACGCCATTACTAGTGAGGAGCTCTATAGGGCTTGCTGCTAAGACCGATTTGCTATTTATTATATGTGCTACAATTAGCTCGTGGCGGACGTGTACGACGACCTGTGCAGCGTGCAGGTGTCGAACGCGGAGATCATCCGCGAGATCCCGCGCGCCGAGGTGCAGCGCATCGCGTGCTGGAGCGAGATCGAGGACGGCGACATCGTCAAAGTGCGCGAGAAGTGCTCTCGGCTCTACCACGAGGCCACGGTCGTCGCCAAGAACGAGGACGACGGCACGTTCCGCGTGCGGTTCCAGGAAGACGAGGAGGACGAGATTGAGGACCGCGTCGAGCCCGACCGCATCCTCAAGCTCATGTCCGGCCGACTCGAGCAGAAGGAGTGGATGATGTACAAAGAGACGCCGGACGAAGTCAGCGGATGAGACACAAGCGAGATAAGAGAGGATGATTGGCGGCATGTATAGTAAGTAGACCCACACGCCGACTAGGGACAAGCAGACAAGACATGCAAGAGGATAATATGCAAGACACCACCAGATCGATCACGCAACTATGTGGACGACTCGTCGTGATGAAACAGTGCTGGGAGTGTGTATATATAACATGTTGGTGGCTACAGGTTGTCTGCTGTGAGGTTGAGCACCGAGAGGTAGCCGCCGGTCGGGACTTCAATCTCACTGCCGACGTTTTCGCTTATCCACGCCTGCAATTCATAATAGAAAGCCATTGATGATCCCAGCTCGTTAGCAACCGCATTCTCCTAAGTGTAGGGGATCAAACGTAGGTGAATGCGCTGTCAGCGTACCTGGATCTTCTCTTCTATGACGTCCAGACTGTCGTGTCTCGAGAGCGCGATCGGTCCGATCACTTGGATCCCACCACTACCACCACCACCGTATTCTTCCTGTTGTTGGCGTGTAATGAGCCCAGGCAGCGGGTCTCGCAGGATCAAACGCACCATCGCCTCGCTCTCGTGATGCAGCAGCTGCGAGAGAATGGTCTGCCGCCGGATACTGTTCGCCAGAAGGTCTGTCATGTGCGGGGTCAGTTAATTAGTAAACCTCATAGTACTCACTATCAGTCTCAATGTGACACCAATATCCACTGAAATGAATGGCCACCGTACCGTCCAGAAGCAATGACGACAATTTTCGCAGCTGTACCTTGGCGTCTGCGCCATGGTACACGTCTTCCGCTAGCCACTGGCAAAGCTCGCGATGCAGCGGGTTGAAGAACACGCCTTTCTCCGTCAGCTCCCTATTCGTCTCCTCGATGACCTGCGGCACGAGCAGCGCGTGCGCAAACTGCCACGCAAGCACTTTGTCGGTCATCACCTTGCGGCGCTGGCGCTTGAGCTCCTGGGCACGCTTGGTCTCCTCTTTCACGCGCTGCGCCTCTTTGGCGGCTGCCTCGAGCTCGCGGTCGGCGCGCGCAGCCTCCTCCTTGACGCTCACGAGCAACGCGTGGTCGTGGCGGATGTTGAGTAGCTCCTGCTCCTCCTTGACCTCGGTGAGTGCCTGCGCGATCGTTTTGCTCACAAGCACGTTCAGTAGCGGCCGCACTTCCATGTCAAAGTTAAACAACTTGTCCGAGTCTTCGATCTACCGGCAGTTTGAATAGAAAGCCAGTGAGCCAGCGCAGGTAGTATGACTACCCAACCAAGAGCACGAGTAAACGAACGCACCTGGGTGAACGAGTCGACGCCAACTTTGGGGCGCTGGAACGCGCCGTCGGCCGTCACGCCCTTCTGATTCGAGCGCGCGCGAGCCACGAACGCGTCCGTTTGGCTGCAAGTTTCGCGCTCGGGCACGGCCGGGAGCTGCTCCACTAGGTTCGCCTCGAGCGAGAACGGCGTGACTTCAATAGCACAAAGCAGGTGATTAGGAGTCGAGTCATAAAGACCATTAGGCGATATACACACATGGACTCACATGTGTACGAGGCGATCTTCTGCGCCTCGTAGATGCTCTTGGCCTTGTGTTTGCCTGTGGACGAGCTGCTGCTGCCTCGACGCTTCTTCGCGCGCTCTCGGTCGTCGCTGCTGCGTCTCGCTGGTGATGGCTGTGCTACATGCTATAGATGCCGTGGCGTTGTTTTAGGCTTTCATTACTTAAACGCATGAACAGAGCCAACAAGCAGGATTAATGGGCACTCACCCCAGCGAACATGCTACCGCGCACTACGCGCGGGTCGTGCATGATGTTCGGCGGCAGGAGTTTTCTGTACAGAACGCGGATTCAAGGGTAGCTAGCGTCAGCGGATCGATAGCTTCTGCATAACGAATGCCATAGAAGTCAAACGGCCCACCCTGCGGACTTGGTCCGACCCGTCTGCACCGCGCGCGGCTTGGACGAGTACGAGTACTTGAGCTCCTCGTCGATGTTCATGGCAGCGTAGCTTAGCGGCGATGCGTCCAGCGTATCCACATCAAACTGGGCCCTTGACCTCTATCGCGTTCGTTGTGTGGCGATACCGTCAGGCGTGGGGCTCGTCTTGGGCGCTTGCGATCGAGAACAAAGGTCGCGGCAGCCAAAGGTCGTCTAAAAAGTAGCACAAAAAATATTTTTTTGAAAATATATTAATAAAATAAACTTTGTAAGCTAAAATTGAAGAAAAAAAGGTCACTACAGATATGCCTGGTTGTAGTCCCACAGCAATTTTGATCATATTCGAGAGGGTATATATTTCGCAGAGTTTTGGCATGTTAATACGTTTCTTATGGAATAATGCTTGTTGAAATTGCATACAATACTGCATGGCTCCTCACTGCTTTGTGGTGTCAAACCAAGTAGAGTAATGAAATCCGAGCTCACACTGCTTCAAGCGTCATGTTTTCAACGCCACTATATAGTGTCTGCTCGTCTTCTTCACCTATTTGGCCGCTAGAATAACCACGCTCAGACCCCTCGTAGATACCGGGAGCAGGCATAATTTTTGTGTGCCCCCAGCAGTTCTCGATGGTACTGAGGCACACTGCGTCCCAAGCTTTAACAGCCCATTGCATTGCTGTTAGCACGTCCACCTTGTACGGGTCGTTCTCGTTTGTGTTGATGTACGTGGCGGCGTGACGATCTCGGCTTCGACGAAAGCCCGCCTTGAAAGAGTGGATGATGCCTGCGTCGAGCGGTTGATTGTAGGGAGTTGTGTTTGGAGCGAGCTTGTGTACACGAATGTTTGACAGCACGAGGTCATTGGTCTTGTGCGACGAAACGTTGTC
>JAADXK010000624.1:0-18912 GCA_023337805.1 Globisporangium barbulae | reverse complement strand
CTTGCCTTCGTGGCAGCAGCAGCAGCGCCTGGAGACTGCGAGGTGCGCTTTGCCATTGGCCATTGCTCGCTGGTTTCAGCTTTACTCTCTATCTGGCTGGCTGTGAGTTTGACTGTAGGATCCGTACACGATTGCGCGCTGCGTGTGTGTGTGTGTGTGATCGCCTCACTAGATCGGTTCGAGACGGCCTGGGCTCTCCGTACTGGATGGCACCGGAGCTTGTTCGGGCGGAGAAAGGGGAGGACTCGTGGCGCAAGGCCGACATCTGGGGCGTCGGCTGCGTCCTGATCGAGATGGCGACGGGCAAGCCGCCGTGGGTGAGTAGTGAACGCCTGACAATCTGCTACGTGCCTATAGCTCAGTTGTTTGCTGCCATCACACCGTCCCAACACCTCTAACGTTACTGCATAACGCTGGTAGGAGAACCACTCGAATCCGCTCACTGCGATGTTCCACATTGCGTCCGACGACGCGCTCCCGCCGCTCCCAGCCTCGCTCTCGGACGCCGCGAAAGACTTTCTGACGCTCTGCCTCGTGAAGAACCCGAGCACGAGACCGTCGGCGACTGAGCTTCTGCAGCACCCGTTTGTTTCAGTTGATGAGCCAGCGACTGTGACTCGCGACGATGGCTCTCTCGCTTCGTTCTCTTCGTCGTCTTCACCATCGCCGCTTACCTCCGACGACGAGGAGGGGGAAGTGCACTCGGCCGAGTACAGCAGCAGCGAGGAGGAGGAGGATGAAGCAACGTGCAACGACCACTAAGCGTCACCCCGTCGGTCAGGTGCGCGTGGTCGCAGACTTGATCCCATTCGAATCGATCTATTATGAACACGTGAATGAATAATTGAATGGAAAGCATCTCTCTACCTGAATGAATGACTGGATGACTCACTGACTGGCTGATCTCTATCATTGTTGAGTGCGCGCGTGGTGGCTCAGCGCAAAGTCGTGCAGCAGCGCGAGCAGCTTGTCGTGGTCGTCGTCGATGACGGTCCGCCCGAAGCTGTTGTAGCTCTTGGTGCGAAGCAGCAGCCGCGTCTCCTCAAGCTGGATCATCGCCAGCAGGACTCGCAGAGGCGCCCAGGCGTCCGTGGCAGCGTACTTGATCTGCGCTGGGCTTAGGCGCGTGGCTTCCCAGTTCGACACCTGCATCTCCTTGGAGATCACGCC
The DNA here is from genome assembly GCA_023337805.1 of Globisporangium barbulae. Classification (NCBI taxonomy): domain Eukaryota; phylum Oomycota; class Peronosporomycetes; order Pythiales; family Pythiaceae; genus Globisporangium; species Globisporangium barbulae. The sequence continues at coordinate 17,742 of JAADXK010000624.1, read as the reverse complement.
ACCGAGGAACAGTTGGCAGAGTGTCTTGAGCCCCGGCCGCAGACACCCGAGCTTGTTGGCAATCGGCAGCGTGTCGACGGTCGAGTTGACTGCGTTCACGAGCTTCGAGGACTTCATTTGCCGGAAGTCGTCGTGCAACGAGTGGCCGATCTTGAGCACGTCCGGGTTCCCAAAGATCTCTTGGAGCACGGGCGGCAGCGCCTGGCCGCGCTGCAGGCGGTAGATGAACGCGCGGTCGAGCGTCGCGATCTGGATGAGGCACACGGGGTTCATCTGCTTCTTCGTGTGGAAGTCCGGCTTGGCCTCTGTGTCCACGCCAAACACCTTCTGCGCGCGCAGGTACGACGCGTAGATCGCTTCCTCCTGAGGCGAGTGAATCACGATCACCTGGCCGTCGAATGCCGTCGTCGGCAGGTGCTCGTAGCTGCAAAGCGTCTGCTCGCCAAAGTGCCGCAGCAGCGCCGAGTTGTGCTTGAAGAGCGGCAAGTGCTTCACGCGCTCCTGCTTAGCTTCCTTGATCTTGCGCATGCGTGAGAACTCGCGCGCGTGCTTACCCGTGTTGCCGCTCTCGCCTCCTGCCGCTGCTTCGCCTTCTTCACTATCACTGCCAGCACCAGCAATACCATCGACAGTAGCAGCCGCGTCTATTGTAGACACAGTCATATTGGCGACCGCCTCCTGTGCGAGTGACGCCCGCAACTTGTCTAGCTGCGACTTCTGCTTCTGCTTGACGAACGAGAGCAGCTTGCTCTTCTGGCGCGTGTCCTGCTCGCCACCGTAGCGCACGCGGCGCTTGCTGGAGAAGAGCGCGCGCTGGCCCACGTCGCTGGTAGCAACTGCACCACTTCTGATGCTGCTGGTAGCAGCTGTAGGCAAGGAGAGCGTGGGCGACGCGCCGCATGCGCGCAGCAGCAGCAGCCGGGAGCTCATCGTTCGCCAGCGGAATTCTGCGCAATCATCACAGCGAAGCGAATGGCGAAAGGCAGTCGAATCTCAGTTGCTCACAACAGATTACATATTTATCTTCATCATAGTATTTGATTCTGACATTTAGAACTGCTTTTTGAGTATCAATGCGTCTTGATACTAAAGTATCAGCCACAAAACAAACTGACATCAAGGCACAGCAGCGAACAAACATGGCGACGAGCATGAGGGCGCCAGTGGCGGAGGATGAAGAGACCGCGGCGCTGCCGGCGTTCTCCACGCGCGAGCTGCAGCTGCGCAAGGCCGATAGTCGCAACAGTGTGACCTTCGGCGTGTCCGCGCACTCGAGCGTGCTGCTGCAGCTGCGCCGCCCCAAGCTGCACGCGTACGAGGAGAAGGACCATCGCTGGCTGCATCTGCTGGAGGCTGTCGCGGCCGTGCCGTCCTGCAAGGTAGACACGATCCAGAAACTCGTTTCGCAGGCGCTACAGCTGTTGCCGTCGCCCGTGTGGAAGCAAACTCTGGAGAAGAGCGTGCGCGCGCTGATTGTTCAATTTGAGGCCGCAAAAGACGACTTCTCCAAACGCGCGCTCGTGACCCTGCTGCTCAAGGACCGCGTCGCGCAATTCCTTCGCGAGTGGCTCGCAGACCCGATCGAGGGCTTTGTACTCGCGAAGGAGCACGTCGTTGGTGCGTTTGAAACGAATGTGTACATACAGTGGCGCTATGCTCTATGATGGGTGCCAATGTGCAACTCATGCGTGGTTTTCTGTGTGATGTAATTAGCGGGGCTTCGACTGGACGACCTGATCGCAACGCCCGTCGGAGCAGGCTACCTGCGCGGCTACCGACGCGAGGACGGCTTCTGCATCGTTCTGTACCCGTGGGGCCACGGCTTCATCCACCTGAAGCATGTGGAGCGACTGGAGCAGGCGATTGTGACGCAGCGCAAGAAACGCAAGTTGAACGAGTTCCTGGCGCTCGAGCACCAGCATTTGTACGAAGAGGTCGAGTCCCTGCTGGAAAACTATCCACCGGAGCAGCCTAAAGGAGAAGCTGCGCCATCAGCTGTCGAGATGATGAAGCTCACCCCCGAGGGCGTAGACGTCGAGGAGTACACGAAGCTCGTCGCGTCGCTCCAAGAAGAGGAGGTGCGAGTTTATCACATCTATCTGTTAGTGGTTGGTTGATACTTACATGATGCGTTTATACGCTTGCTATCGACAGCACTTTGACCCGGAGGTCCTGCAGCACGACCTGACGTTCGTACGCCGCGTGCAGGCGCTGGCTGCGAAGACCCGCGAGCAGCACGACCATCACCACAAGAACGAGCAGAACGAAGAAGAGGCAGAAGAGCACGAGCAAAGTGAGACGGAGGGTCCTGAGCAGAGTGAGATGGAGGGTCCTGAGCAGGCAGTGAAGAGTGCGAATCCAGCGGAAGAGGAGGAGGAAGAAGAGAACAGTCGAGAGGAACCGCTTGACGCCGTGGCGGATGCCATGACGGTGGAGTGAAATAGACGGAGTGCGCAGGAAATCAGGAGGCTTCCGTGTATTTATTCAGAGCGAGAGAGCCTGTCATAGCGTTGCTTTGCTTCTGCTGCTGCTCGAACGGGGCTTGGCGTCTAGTGTCGGATGAATGAGCTGCTCTTGCTCAAATTGGTGTCGAAGAATACAACGTTTTGCAGGGTAAACTAAAATACCGCGACATCTTTTTGCACATTTCCTCTATCGCCACAAATGTGCACTACACTTCGGGTTGGTATTGGTTGCTAACGCACTGTTTATAAGCAATCGTCACTATTTAAAAGCCATTGTCCCGGATGGCAGAGGACCATGCCGCGCGCATCTTGCTCTGCAGGTAATGAGCGTCGCTCTGTATAGCTGTGGCTACTGGTGCTGGCATCAATCGCTTGTATGGACATTGAGATATGCGTGTGCTGTTCGCTGCAGGGATCATTTCCAGGTTTTGCAGCTGGTGTCCCACGACGCGCGCGGAAAGCTGCAGCTCGTCGACGTGACGCAAGTGCGCAGGTGCGTCGCTGCTTCTCTGTCTACTGCTGTTGTTGCTACGATTGCGGTTGCTCTCTATAGCGATCTCTTACCTCAAGCTGCTTGCTGTGTGGTGCTATATGCGCAGACGGTACAAGGAGCTCGCGATCCTCGTGCACCCGGACAAGAGCAAGAGCGCAGGTACGGGCGTCCGTTCCATTTTGACCAGCGGCGTATCTTGACGTAGTAAGGTTGACGGGTGAATTCGTGCACTATGTAGATGCGGGAGAGGCGTTCAAGCGGCTAAGCGTGGCGTACGAGTGCCTATGTGACGAGAGCTCCCAGCGCAACTACCTCCGCACTCTCCTGACAACGACACGGTCGCATCATTCAGTCCCAAAGCGCCCACCACCACCGCCATCTGCGCCACCAAAGGCTGGCCAACCAGCGTTCCCGCGAAAGAAGAAGCAGAAGAAGAGCAAGAGCGATCAAAAGCCACCGCCATCACCATCGCCTTTTTGTGATACTTCTCATCCGCCACCAACGTCTGCGCCACGACGCCAGCGGACCCCCGAAGAGATTTGGAAACAGTTCCTGGACGAAGAAGAGCGAATGGCGCGCAAGGAGTTCATGTCGAGAGGCTTTGATCGAGCGTACGCGTCATCAGGTTCACAAGATACTGCCACAAGCGACGATGTTGAGAAGGCGCGAGTCGATACGGAGGTCCAGGAATCTATTCTGAGTTCGGATCTGAATGCGAAGGCGCACAACTGGAACTCGTGGAAGAAAAATGCGTCGTCACCAGCACCTGCTTCCTCTCCACATCAGTCACCTGCTCTAAACACGAGCCCCCGAGGAAATGGAAATACGACCGAGAAGCGCGATCCAGTGGCGACAGAACCAGAGAAGGAACTGATCTGCTGTCTGCTCTGCCGGCGCAAATTCCCAACCCACGAGGCGCTCAGCCGACACAAATCGCATTCAAAGCTGCACTTGATGAACCTGCAACGCGCGCAGGCAAACTGAGCACATTCACGACCACAAGCAACGAACTCTTGTACCTGTCAACCGATGTTCCAGATCTTGACCACGTTGTCCTGCCCGCCACTGATGAGAGCCGTCGCATGCAGCCAGCTGACACTGTTGACAAACCCGTGCATTGTCTCGATCACCGCAAGCACGCGCAGCTGCTCGGCATCTACGACATAGAGCAAGTCTTCCGAGCTGCACACGACAATGTTCCCGCGAGGCTGCAGCATGGAGATCCATTTCTCTGCCAGTCGAAGCTCGGATTTCACCAGCGGATGGCTGTAAAGGTCACTGAAGTGTAGCATGCGTCCGTCACCAGTCGAGCAGACCAGCTGGCCGTTCGAGAGCATGCACATGCTATAGATCGGGGAGTGCACAAGACCCAAGCAGCCGATGTACTCGAGCGTCTGGAAGTTGAAGATCTGGATCGCACCGTCGTTCGAACCGCTCAGGATCAGCGTGCTATCGGCGGAGCTGTTCGCTGTGAGTACTTGGACCGTTGCCTTGTGGATGCGGAACGCTTCAGTGGCGCGTAGTTCTCTGTTCTTGACTTTGTCAACAGCGGTTGGCAGATCCCAGAAGCACACTACGGCATCTGCTGCGCCCGAGCACACACGCCCGCCTTCCGTGTAGAAGCACGTGATGCGCGACGAATGGTCTCGTAGAACAAAAGTACAGTGTCCCAGTTCTCCGTTCCAGATGCGGATGGTCGAATCGTCCGAGCAGCTCAGGATCTGCTGCGGACATGCAAGTGACAGGTGAACTTTCGTGACGTGCGCTGAGTGGCCTTGCAACACGTGAAGCAGCTTGAAGCCTTCCAAGCAGCTGTAGACACGCAGCGTCATGTCGTGGGACCCTGAGACCAGCCATCGCGCGTTGATGTCGATGCAGGAGACGTTGTCCTCGTGTCCAAAGAGCGTGTGCAGACAGCTGAACGAAGCGCAAGACCAGACTTTGACAGACCCGTCGACGGAACACGAGATGACGTACCGATCGTCGCTCGCCACGACGGAACAGACGCTGGAGGCGTGTCCGACGAGGTTCTCGGACTGGACTCGGGTGGGAAAGGATGCGCTCACATCCTCGCTTGATGAGTTCTGGTCTGGCAAAGTGTCGATTGTAAACGCCGAGTACGTCCGAGACGAGCGCCGAGACTTTGGCGGAACTGGCGGTGATTGGCTGCTGGTCAGCGGATCCAATCTGTACAACAACGAGACTATGAGTAGCTGTTTAAAACGCGCTGTGGTTAATGCTTGCATCCTTCCATACCTGTAAGCACCGCTTGGTTCAGCGTTCCCTGTCGGCGGCCGCTCTGTATTTCGCACACAGTCGGCCCCTCTGGGCATGCGCCGCCCACTCCTCGAAGCCTTTCTCTCCACTGCCACGGTCACTAACAGTGCATCACTCGTACTACTGTTGTTGTCCGCTTCATCGTCGCCGAGCGCAAATCCAAAATCGTTGTTGCCGTTGCTAAAGGTCACACACGCGTCGTCCTCTTGCGGTTGCTTGTCGTCAATGAGCGCTAGTGCAGGTTCCTCGGCTGAATGTCGACCTGCTTTGGTGCTGGGACGTGGAGAAGAGAGGACGTCTAAGCTGTCCCATAGTGCAGTATCACTTTTCTCATTGGAAGTGATTGTACCGACGCGACCGAGAAACGAGCCAAAACTCGACGGCTCCTGCGGCTTGCGCGCCGCTCTCGACTGCTGCTCGCGCTGCCTCCTGTGCGTACGTGGCGACGTGAGTCCAATCGAAGACGGCGCTGGCACTACTTGCAGCTTGTGCTTGTCATCTCTGCCTATGAGCGGGAGCACACCGACTTTTGTATCTGAGATCTGCTTGCGCGGTGAGGGCAAGTGCGCTCGTGGCGATGGCGCATTGTGCCTTTGCAGCTGCTGCTCCTGTGCGATGGCCTTGCGGTGCCGCGCGCACGTGCAGCGCGGTGGGTGCCACGCCTGCGTGTTGGTGCGTGAAGGGCTCGGCGCAGGCGACGGCGCGACGCCGAACCACATCACTCCTCCTCTTTCAAGTGACGTTTCGACTTCAAACCACCAAGTCTATTGAACGCACAGTACTGTTGTTATCTTTATAGAGCACCCTCATGTTCATTATTGCGTTCTAGTGCTGTCTATAGTCTAATAGAGCACTCTCGGCTCACTCTGTGCCCAAAAATCAAAAGCAAGATGACGGACGAAGGTGAGATGCTGGAGATGAACGGTCTCGTGAGCGAGCACACAAGACGCTGGCTGCGCAATTGGTGCACATGTGTACAAATGTGCTAATGACGTATTGTATGTGCGGCTATTCATATTTGTAGACGTGGTGATCCGCAGACGGCTGCTGACGCGCACGAGCACGCTCGGCAAGACGGGGCTGAAGAAGTGCGCCGAGACGCTGCTGACGCTGCTCGACTCGTTCGCAGACGAGAGCGTAGACGTGGATGTCTGGTAAGCTGCGTGCTTGGTTACGCAGTGTTGATATTGGTACAGTATCTCTCATTATGGTTGTATCTCTGGGTGGTTGCTTTGCTCCACAGTAAGCAGGACATGGACGCGCTGTTCTGGGATATGGAGCAAATGGAGTTCGAGGCGAACAAGACGGACATCCTGAGCTTCACGTCGCAGCGCGAGCTCGACGCCTACGAGACGCTTAACGCTGAGATTGGTATGTGTTCGTTTTCTTGCTTCCACTTGTATTGGCAGTCCACTTACCAGTATTGCATGTGCGTTGTCAACTGTGCCAACCAGACGCATCGATCGACAAGGTGTCAAAGGAAATCGAAGCGCTCAAGACGAAAGTGCACGTGGAGAAGACCGTCCGCGCGTACAAGGAGGAGTACGAATCGATCGCGCGCGTGATCAACGAGCTGCCGTCCAGAAAGGAGATCGCAGCGTACGTCGCTCTCTTTGTCCTTGTCCTCTCTCTCGTGATGACAGTAGTGGCTGGCATTTGTGTAACTGATTCATGCTCGCACAGTGAGATCGCTGTGGAGGAGAAGCGATCGGGTGAAGCGGTGGACACGATCAAAGCGGTGGACAGCAAACTGGATCTGCGCAACAAGCAGTTTTCGCTGCTCATGAGCACGATCCAGAACCTCAAGGCGACGCTGGACGAAGACGTCGAGATGGAAGAGGAGGAGCAGCTGAAGCTCGCCGAGGCCGACGACGAAGACATGGAAGACGGGATCGTGCCAGCGGCAAAGTCGCCGGGCTTGCGGACAGATGGTGCTGGCACCGGTGATGAAGGTGCGCATTTGTGTTTGCTTGTCTCTTGAGTCTGTCGAGAGCTTCGTTGTGAGCTGACCAAATGATGTCATGTTGGTTATATCGCAGACGGCGTTGAGCCATCTACTCCGTAGGTTGTTAACTCGCGTTGAACGAGAGAGAGTAGTGCATCAAGATTAGATATTCAGGATCACTTCGTATTGATTATCTCACTCTTTGCTCCGACTTTAGTCGTCTGCCAGCTTGCAAATGTCCTCGTACTCGACGCGATCCAACACTTCGCCCCTGAGAATTTCACACACAAGAAAACGCAGAAAGTTAGCCTTCATCCTCATGTACAGAAACTCCCAGCAAACGAAGTCAACAAGAGAGAGTCCCTTACTTTCGTGACCCGGACACAATGCGGACGCTGGCGCAGAACTGGTCGACGGAGATCGAGAGCAGTTCCGCGACACTTCCTCGCCCAACTCCATTCACGATCTTGACCTTCCGTCCGACCTTTGGGATCACAGTCTCCAGGTCGTCCTGGTCCAGACGCAAGACGTCCCCAGAGTCCAGGAGCTCCACCGTGGCGCAGAACTTGTCCTCCACGGACGTGATCACGCCCTTCTGCTTGTAGTACTCGCCGCCACCGATCTTCTTGTTCACAACCTTGACGACAATGTCCTTCGCGACCCAGTTCTCGAGCTTCTGCTTCTTGAGCTCCTCCTCCTGCTTTTTCATGAGTTGGCTCTTGCGTCGCTCCTCCTCCGCCATGATGTCGTCCACCACGTTGCGCTTCCGCTTGCCCGCGTCGTCCGCAGATCGATTTCGGTCGGACACAGACGGTGGCGATGAGGAAGAAGAAGCCGCCGCGTTGGTATCAAATACGTTGAACGCCAGCTTTGAAGACGATGACGCAGTGCGGCTATCGTTATTCGTGTCCTTTGATGATTTCGCTGCAAAGCCGATCTTGATCTTCTCGTCCTTGTCCGTGCGCTGGAGTTTCGTGGGGCGGTGCGCGTCCGGATCCTCGTGCTCCTTCGTGACCTCCTGCGCGATCTTTAGCTGCCGCTCGATGAACGCGCGGTTGCGCTCCTCGTGGTCCAAATCAGACTTATGCTTCTTCTCCAGCTCCTCCTGTCGCGCCAGCGCGCGCGGGTCGCGGTCAATGTACTGGATGTACCAGCCCTTCTCGGTCTCGTCCACCGTGCACTTGCCGGTGCGGCCGAGGTACTGCACGAAGCTGCCGAGCGTCGTCCATTGCGTGGCGTTCATGTGCGTGTGGAGCTTGTCTGCGATGTACTCGTTGTACACGACGGTTGCGCGCATGCGCTTGGTCCCGTGGCGTCTCTTAAGATTCTCCAGGAATGCGCTTTCAAACTACATACGTGCATGCGTACGCATACAGACGTGGGCTTAGAACAAAAAGACAAAGACATGCTCAGCGAGGTCACACACAAAACAACACGCACCAGTTCGCTGTAGCCGCTGATGAACTTGTCTGGGTCGTTCGCGACGATGAGCATCTGTCGCTGGTGGCTCTCAGACGTGGCATGGCACTTGAATCCGTTCTCGTCGCGGCACTGCTTCTGGCAGACCTGGCAGAACCACCGCAGCTTCTGGAGTCCTTTCGACTGTGCGCGATGCCAAGCGATAAATAGACAAAACGTCAGCGTTAGCATTGCGAGTTGATCACTCATGCACGCAGTCACTCACGCACCTTCATGCGCGTGGCGATGGCCTTTGGCGTGAGGAAGTCGCCCTTGCCCATGGTGCTCTCGTCGCTCTTCTTTCGCTCGTCTGCCGATAAATGCTGGTGAAATCTCTAAAAAGCGCAGTTGCTAATTGTTTGTATCACATTTTGTTCGAAAACAGATACATCTGAAATGGGAAATGCATAGATTACTGAAGTTAAAGAGGAAGTGCACATGTTAAATAACGTCCACCAGGATCATCCAAGAAACTTGTTCTCCGCAGCCAGTGCTGTTGTCACGCTCTCGATCACGCGCTGCTTCATCTGCACGAGCGACTGTGTCTGCGTTTGATTCTGCTGACGCATGAACACGATCTTCCCGTCTCTGCACCACTCGAGCACGCTCGTTTCCAGCTCCAGCAGCATCGCCGGCGGCAGTGGATAGAAATTCGGCATGAAGCGCAGGTCCCAGTTCGCCAGCTCCTGCAAATTGTTGACAAAAAACACCACAACGCCATTTCGTTAGCGCTCCTCACTCAGAATCCCAGAAGGTCAGCCTCTCAACACACGAGACACTGGAAGTCCGCACTCACCGCCGAGCCCGAGAGGAAATAGAATCCCAGCAGCGTGAACGACGCGTCGAACGCCGGGTACCCGCAATGTCGAAAGTCCGTGCCGATGATGCACGCAATCGCATCTTCACTCACTTGGCTCTTCGTTTCCTCTGTCAACAGTGACGACAGCGCCGAGAAGTACCGAAGGTCGACTTTCTGCGAACACGCAGACTCGGCGTTAAGGAAATCGCTGAGGCTCACGCGATTCAGTGAGCACAATAAGCTCGCATCACCCGTCAGCTCTGCGTCTTGCTCTTGAAGGAATGCCGCAGCGTCTGGAGACATGTCTTTCATGCTCGACACTAGCTTCGAGAAGCTTGACGAAGCATTACGAATCGGCTGGAGCTCTTGAATACCTGGAAGGACGACTGGCAAACTGGTCAACGGTGGCAAAGCTGAAACGAGCGAGCTGGGTCGGAACTGTGGCAGCTTGGCCATCGGCATCTTATCGGGGCTTGCTTCAGCGTTTGATGTCTGGTTTGGGTAGCTGCCCTCCATCTCCAGCGTGCTACAATGAACAAAGTAACAACAGGGTGATGAGTTTTTCACGTTCCAAGAGGTCGAGGCACACTCTTTGTAAGAAATTATGCACCTGAACATGAACTTGGACAGTGCCGAGTACCCTTCCCACGAGTTGAGATTCAGGTTCTTCGCCAGCAGATCGAGCGACGATGAGGCTAAAGCAGGCGCGGGTCGCGCGTCGTCACTAGGCGACTCGGAGAACTGGAGGAGATCCTGCGTGATGTTGTACTTGGAAGATGCAGTAGCTGCTCGCGGAGATGTAAACACCGCGTTCTTAGGCGAATCTGTGAATTCGTATCGAATCGGTTGCTCTTTCGACTCGTGGGCAGACCATTGCATCACAGAAGGTTTCCTTCTTTCGCTTTTCACGTCTGGTGAGCTGTCGAATTCGCCTATGATTCAGATTCAGACATAAAGATAACAGCAACAAGTTAGACACCAAACCACTCTTGTACCATGAATACAAAGACCCACCACTTTGTTGCAGCAGCAAACTGAGGTCGCAATCGTCACGATGCGCTGGCGCCGATCCGTAGCACTCGTGGCACACGGGACACTGGTATGGCTTCAGGTTGGCGTGACTCAGAAAGTCGTCCATGTCCTCGTCGCCCTCCGACGCGCCTGGAGGTCGCTGCCATTGCAGCTTGTGGAGAAAATTGTACGCCGCGTTTGCCCACAGGCAGACGCTCTCAGTTGGCGCCTTGAAGCGCACAACCTGCGACGCCCAACTCGACTCGTCCGGCATTTGCTCCGGGAAGCTGTCCGCCCCGGGGTGCATCTCAGACATGTTGTTTCTTCCCATGGGCGACATCTCTCGCTTTAAGGGACTGTCTGTGTACTTGGATCCAAGAACTGGCGAATCATCCGATCTGCTCTTCTTCGGCTTTGAAGGTGTGTCTTGAGTTTCTTCGCCGTCGTTCTTCGCTGGTCGTTTGTTCTGTAAGTCACTTAGTTTAGAGTGACACCCACACCGCCATTTTGCTACAACAAGTCAAAGAAGCACTCACCTTCTTAGAAAGCACAAGGACACCCTCTGTGACCACAGAAGCGGGGGTGAAACCAGTCAACTGACACTGCGGAAGCGCGATCTGTAGTCGAAAGCGCTGTTGAAGTACGAGAAGATCATTTATATTCGCATACGTCGTCAATAAGACTAGCCCAGCGAGCAATTCACTAAACGCAGTACGTACCTGGTTCTGGTGATTCTTCGACACCTCCATGATTCGAATCGCAATCGTGCTTTGATTGTCTTTGTTCAGGCACAACCCGCTGGTAGTGCGCAGGATGCTCTGGTTCTCCACGGTTTTCCTGATTGTGCAAACAAACCAAAGCGCTTGTTAACCACCGCGCCAGTTCAAGCTTTAGCACAGGCAGCCAGCAGCAACAATCGACAAAACGCACCCATTCTCGTACAGCAACTGCACTGCGAGATGACGCTGGTCGACGCACGAGACGCAGCACTGGCCGACACGCTGCAGTTGGATCTCGAACGTCGCCTTGCGGCCAAACTGGTCCTTGTACCACTTCTGCGGAGGCTGCTGTGTAACCACAAGGGTGCAGTGCGGGGTCATCGCGTTCATCAATAGGTCGGAGCTCTCGACGCGACGCATGCACGGAGCTCGGCCCGGGGTCAGCAGCGCGGCCGGAGACTGCAGCAGATGCACGTGCTGATGATGCTGCGATTGGATCTGTGGCATGAGCGGTCTCTGCGGCGAGAGCGACTCGCGCTTCATGAGTGGAATCATGCGCGCCAAGTGACGTAATTACAGAAGAAGAGAGCACTTTTCAACCCACTCCCTGCCGTTGTCACGCCTGCGCTGAGTCGCTGTCTCGCTCGTGCGCGTGGTCAGTCGTCGCTCTTGCCAGTTGCTCAGGGTGTTAGAGGTGACGCGGGTAGCCGTGTCTTTTCGTCGACGCGTGCGTGGATCGCCTACCTCGTTCGTTCTCGCTTTCGCGCTTCTTCGGGTTCTTTCCGCGAGTGTCGCTTGACCAAAATGGCAACGGAAAAAGCTGGTGGCCGTTTTGGTAGCCTGATATTTTCCATGGCAGGTAAATTTATGAAGGTTTTCCGACAAAGCTGCAGTCATGTTTCTGTTTATCCGAATATTGTTTATTATTCGGACAAAGTAGTCACTTATAAAGGTCTGATGGTACTTTCAAAGTACTGTCCGCCTTCTCTCGTTGTAACGAAGATCAGCATCATCAATCAAAGCGAGCGAGCGAGAAGAATGGGCTGCTGCTGCGACTGGCGCGCGCCGCGGCAGCTGCGCTATGTGCTGCCGGCGATCATCATCGCCATTATCACGGGCCTCTACTCGTCCTTCACTTACTACGCACAGCCGCTACTCTCGGCAGCGGGGGTGCACTGGGCGGAGCTGCTGAGCTTCCACATTATGACGGCGCTGCTCTGCGCGTCGCTGGCGCAGACGCTGCTCTCGACCGACTCGTTCGTGAAGAAGAACACGCTGCCGCGCAAGCAGAAGGAGGCGCTGGATGCCATGCTCAATGCTGAGGATACTGACGAGCGGGGCGTCAGAGTGAACTTCGTCGCCAAGGCGCTGCCGGACGGGACGCCGCCCATGGTCGAGTCCAAGATGAACGGCGAGATCCGCTACTGCAGAAAGTGTCGCGCAGTAAAGCCCGATCGAGCGCATCACTGCAGCACGTGTCGTCGCTGCGTGCTCAAGATGGACCACCACTGCGTCTACATCAACAAGTGCGTATTCATTGATGCTGTTTGGATTGCATGCATTTGATTCGTTGTCTAACACTGTGCTGCTACCGCCAGGTGCATTGGTTTCTACAACTACAAGTTTTTCCTGCTTTTCCTCGGATGGAGCTCCTCGACGTGTCTCTACCAGAGCAGCTTGCTCTTCCGCTACCTGCTAGGAGACGCGCTGGACCACGCAGCAAAACTCTACTTCTTCGGCAAGCTCCGGTTCTTCTCTCCGTCTCTGCAGGTACAGTGACGACACCACACCCAGACGATTGCTTTCATTGATCATAAGAGACTGACACTGCTTGTCTACTTTCGACACAGGTCGTGCTCGTTTTCTTCTTCAGCTTCTGCCTTGGCGCGGCGCTGCTCTGCTTCTACGTCATGCATCTGTACTTCACGGCGCGCAACTTCAGCACGCTCGAGTACTGCGAGAAGCGCGACGACCCGTACTTTGTCAACTTCTTCGATGTGGGCGTTTTGCGCAACGTCCAGCAGGTCTTCGGCACCTTCCGCGAGCTCCCGTACTGGTTCGTGCCCGTGCAGAGCCCCAGCATTTTGCGGTCGCAGGGGACACACTTTCCAGTCAACAGCAAATTCGTCAAGGAAGACTGAAGAAAAGAGGCACGTGATGGTAAGTACACTCTTCAATAGAAGCACATTAAATTAATTATCCTGGAGGCGGCTGGGCTTTTACCAACCCACACCGTCCGTCGGTCTGGCATCTGAGAGCGTTAAGGTTCCTCTCAGTTCTGAACAGCCATCGTCATGCTCGATCTCCGCAGCATCGCCACCTTCTCTTGCGGCGCGTCGAAGCGCGTCGCGTACAGGTTTTCTAGCGTCGCCGAGTCGCGCTTCACAGCACCATCACCCATCGTGAGGGATTTGCGCGCTACTGCTGGTGGGGCAGCTGGTGCCTGGAGAGGCGACGCGTCCTCACTCGCAGGCTCGAGCTCGTCAGCCTTGTTCAGATTCGTCATCTGCTCCATGGTCTGCTGCTCGTTCTCGGCCCGCGTCTCCGAGTCGAAGAACTCGATGACGCTCTGTCGCCGAGGCAGCCGCTTGCGGATCGCCCCAGCGCTATCCAGCACCGGGTCGAGGTGGTTCATGTCCTCTAGCAGCCGCTCGAAGCCGCAGAGCAGCAGTTTGCGCTCGCGCTTGGTGTCCATCTCGAGCACCACGCGGCCGCGGTGGTGGCTCTTACACACGATGATGAGGCCGCGGCGATGGCTCACCTTGCTGGCGAGGCGGGGCGCGTGCTTGTTGCCAGCTCGTAGCACCGGCACGACTTGCTCGACGTCGTCTGTTTGAAGTTACGAGATATAGTCAGACAGCCACTCTTTATGATATGATGCGTGCTCGGCATATACCAGGGACGTACGCAGGTGGATCCGCGGCTGGCGCTTGCGCGATGGCGACCACGTGAGGTAGCACTCCTCTGCATTGGGGTTCATCACGAGCTGCAGGTGGATCGTCTTGAGCGCACCGGTGATGGACACCTTGTGCGCCGTGAAGCCGTCCGTGAGCAGCTGGCGGAAGTTCGCGAGCGTCACCTCCTCCTCTTCGAGCGCCTTGCGGGTCTCAATGCGGCTGCGCGCGAGCTCCAGCATCTGGCCGGCGACGTCGTGCCACTTGGTAAGCACGCGGTAGCGCCGGTAGACTCGCTGCGCAGCGACGATCGCGTCCGCGCGCATGCTCACGTCCAGGCCAAGCGTCCTATTGAGAGAGAGAAAAACCCACAGGTCACTCGTATGATCGACAAGTGACGATTTCAAGGAAGCAAACAACGTACGACGGCCGACGCTGGAACTGCGGCTGGCGCTGCTCCTGCTTGAGTATCTCTGCCTACGATATCAAAAACTCGCACAAGGAAGCAATGGTGGGTTTCCATTCCCACATAACGACAGCTTGAGCAAGACATACCGCACCTCCGAGTCCGGCAGCATCCCGAACAAGCGCTGAATTGTGAGGCAGATGCCCTCTTGGCTCCAGGTCGCAGGTTCAGCTTTGACGTCGCTCAGGAACAGCGGCGTCGGCGTCGGTGTCGCCTTGGAGCTGCTGCCGTCATTAGTACCTAAGATGGCGACCTTGGCCTCAACCGGTCGCGGCTTCGTCCCCGACGGCGCTGCGACGCTCAGGAGATTGCCCATTCGTGTGGGTCTTGCTTGTGCGTGCGTGGGCGAGTTGGCTTTTCAGTCAGTCGGTCAGGAAGCAGGCGGAAATGGGAATGAGCGATCCTGAAACGCCGTGGTGAGTGACCTTTCACCGCTAAAGAATAGTCAGAACCGCTTGAACGAGGCTCTAAGCACAAGTACACAGGAGAACGAGGGGCAGACCAGTTCACCAGCTTTCGCTGCGTCCTCATGACGAAAGGTAGGACCCTGAGTCAGCTGTCCTGAGTGCTGCGCTCTGACGACTGTTCTCGATTACACGGGCATAAGACGCCAAGGTGTCAACTTGACACGCCGATATATCGCGTTGCTGTATTAATAGCCGAGGAAAGAAAAAATGAGGCAAATGGTGGAGAAATGATGAACCACCACGCAGCCTTCATCTCCTCACTGGGCGAGCGAGCGCTCTATGACTTCACGCGCTCAAGAACCATGGGGATGACCTCGCAGTTGGCCGGGTACACGTCCGCCTCGCCTGGACGCAGCATCTCGTAGAGCGACCGGATGAACTTGGAGTGTACCACGAGCGCGACGTAGCGGTCCGGGATCGCGTCAAAGAACTGCAGCAGGAAGGCGCGCACGCGCGCCTGGATCTCGGCGTCGGTCTCGCGGTGCATCGGCGACCAGAGCTCGTCCTCCTCATCCTGCACTTCCGCACCTTTAAAAGCAAAGTCCACGCGCGGGAACTTGCGCTTGAGCTTGGTGAGCGATACGCGCTTGTCACACGTGTGCACGCCCAGGATCTCGCGGCAGAGCTCCATGCCCACGAAGGATTGCGACTGCGGCGGCAGCGGGTAGTCAGCGAAGAAGATCTCGGCCGTCTGGATCGCGCGCGAGAGCGTCGACACGACGACGCGCTCGATCGTCGGCATGCCCTTGGCGCACTCCGCCGCCAGTGTCGATGGCCCCTTGTTCTGCGCGTCGCTGATGCCGAACGGCGTCAGGTCAGCGTCGAGGTACGCGTCGGTCTTGGCGAACTCTTCCTCCCAGCGCTGCGTGCCAAAGTCCCGCTCAGCGGCGTTGTGAAAGCCCTCGGCGTGGCGCACGAGGTACACGACCTTAATGTCGCGGCCCTGCGCGCTGACGTCCGCCACGCGCGTCTGCAGATCCGCCCAGCTGTCCGTCGCGAGCGCGAACTTCTTGAACAAGCGCGGCGTCGTGGCGGCAGCGGCGGTGGTGTCGTCGCTGATGTGACTGTCGCGCGTGAAGAAGCCGTCGAGCGCCCGGATCGTCGCCATGCTTGCTGTGTGCGTTCGAGAGGACACGTGGGCGTTTCAGCGTCGAATGAAGAATAAGCGCGCGCCTTGAGCACGCGGGCTCGTCTGGAGCTCGGAGAATCCAGCATAATTTGAGACAACGTCAAGAAAGAGGCCAAGCAGCCGCGTCGGTCGTCATCCACTTCGATCAGATTCGGACGTGACAGTCAGTCAGTGAGTTGACTTGTGATTTGCTTGTTGTCTCTGCAACCATTGAGTGTCGTTAACTGATCCCATGATACTCATTTCTGCTTCGCGACCTTGCCAGGACCTTGCCAAAGGATGAACTGGGTGGGCACTTCATTTCTGCTTCGTGACCTTGAAGAGCTAGCTGGGACGTGAGACCGGTCGATCGCGTCCGCTTCCGCCGCCGTAAACAAGGGCGATGCAATCAATACGCAGGCAGTACGTCCATTCATGATGTCCATTCAACGACATGCGTCGCGATGATGTGGGCTTACCCATAGCCAAATCCGAGTTTGATGATGAAAGGAAAGTGGCTCGCAATCACTCGACCTACCCAGCAGCATGTTCATTCTCCCGTTTAACACAAACCATCACTCTGCCAACATCAAAACCATACTCAGTCAAACTTACTATAACGCATAGACTTCCACGAATGCTTTGCAAAATCGACGGCGGCTTTCATTTCCGCAATTCGTTATCCGCGAACATGCTCATTCCGCAATCTGCGCTCAAGTCCACAGGTCCGAGTCTGCGTCACCTCTTCCAGCAGCAGACAATGCAGCGCAGCAGTCTCACGCGCGGCCGCGGTGTCTGGCGCAAGGGCACGCCCGCCGCCTCGCGCTTCGACAACGCCGTGCTGCGCGAGCTGCCGATCGACTCCGAGACGCAAAACTACGTGCGCAGCGCCGTTGCCGGCACCTGCTACTCGCGCATCAAGCCGACGCCGATTGCGAACCCGCAGCTGGTCATCGCGTCCAAGGACGCGCTCAAGCTCGCGGGTATCGACGTCTGGCGCCAAGAGAGCGACGCCGAGGAGAGCGCCAAGAGCGAACTTGTGCCGGTTGATGAACTGGTACCGTTTCTCGCCGGCAATGAGCTTTTTCCAGGCTCGGAGACCGCGGCGCAGTGCTACTGCGGACACCAGTTCGGCTACTTCTCTGGCCAGCTCGGCGACGGCGCGGCGATTTACTTGGGAGAGGTCGTGAACGACGCCAAGGAGCGCTGGGAAGTGCAGCTGAAAGGCGCGGGACTCACCCCGTACTCGCGAACGGCGGACGGAAGAAAAGTGCTGGTACGTGTGAGGCTGGATGAGGATTTCTATGGTATATCTGGTGATATTAACGCTTGCATTTGCTTTGTCAAATGACCAATGACAGCGCTCAACGCTGCGCGAGTTCTTGGCGAGTGAGCACATGCACGCACTCGGTGTGCCGACAACGCGTGCTGCGAGCGTCGTGGTGTCCCACGAGACCACTGTGGTCCGTGACATGTTTTATGACGGCAACCCCAAGAGAGAGCCGACCGCTGTGGTGATGCGCATTGCCCAGAGCTTCCTGCGCTTCGGCTCGTTTGAGATCTTTAAGGAGAAGGACCCAAAGTCCGGACGCTGTGGTCCCAGCGCTGGTCTCGAGAACAAAGCTGACATGATGCGCCAG
>JAADXK010000623.1:0-18913 GCA_023337805.1 Globisporangium barbulae | reverse complement strand
TTTGAGCCAATCAAATTCGCAACTGCTGTAAAATTGTTGATTGGTTGCAATTCACCTCGAGAGGGTATTTTTGTCGGGTCCAAACCAGATACTGACCTGGATCTGGACCCATACAAAAAACAGCATGATACTCATTAAGTATCGTGCTCTGATACCAGTGATACTGCTCTTTTATAAGGCTAGAGCTTAAATGACACAATTGGTATTCTAATTATATTCCAACATTGAGTTTATAATTGTAATGCACGAATGTATATTGAGCAGTTTGCTTGTACAGCAAAAAATATCTGAATCAAACACAGCATTTGTATGTATGTAATGCAGCATTTCCGCAGCGAGGAATAGTCTGGAGAAAGAAAAGCAGCAACACTTCAACGCGAAGAAGCGAAAGCACAACCCAAGAAGCGCCGTCGCGCAGAGAACAAGAGCGAGCGCGTCAGCATGCAGAGCATCTTCCACGGCGTGCGCGAGTATCTCACACCCGTGCTCAAGGAGTCGTCGTTCGTGGACAAGGGGCTGCTCACGCCCGAAGAGTTCGTGAAGGCGGGCGACCTGCTCGTGTACAAGTGCCCGACTTGGCGATGGTAAGAGCCGCCTCTCCCCATCATGTGTGTGTTTATGAAAGGCGTGCTCGGATGCTGATGCCTATGTGTATGTGTGTGTGTGTGCTTGTTGTGCAGGGAGAGTGGCGACCCGAGCTTGCACCGCTCGTACTTGCCAGCGGACAAGCAGTACCTCGTCACGAGAAACGGTGAGCAGCCGCGCGCTCTCTTGTACTATAGACAACTGATTTTAATGCATGTAATTGTACATTGTGGGTTCGTTTTAGTGCCATGCCAGCGCCGCGTGACGTCGCTGGAGCTCAACTACCAGACAGAGCGACCTGTGGAGGGCGAAGACGAGTGGATCGCCGCGTCGTCATACGCCAAGTCTGGCGTCACTAACGACGTGAATGGTGGTACGTAACTGCGCGGTGCAACTAGTCCAGCATTGCGCTACGCTATCATTTGTGTATTCTCACACTTTTCTTTACGGTCGCAACGACAGACTTGGCGGATGAGCTGGAGAACATTTCTATGGACGCGGACGCAGCTTTCATCCCCTCTGCCACAACCACGAGCCACGCTCCACCTGCTCCCACTAACAGCGGTGGCGGCATTTTAGACGCAATCGTCATGGAGCACTTTGTGCCTGCTGCTGGCGCTGAAGCGGCAGCGTCGTCGTCCGACGCACCAGACCTCAGCTCCTTTGAAGAGGAAGACAATCTGGTGGAAGATGAAGCCGCGCTCGGCTCCACGAGCGGCGGCTACTTGGTCGCGAGCGAGCCGGACGACGACAACGATGCGATCCTGTACACGCGCACGTACGACCTGTCGATCACGTACGACAAGTACTACCAGACGCCGCGCGTGTGGCTCTTTGGGTACGACGAGAAGAACCGCCCGCTGAGCGCGGACGAGATGTTTGAGGACATCATGCAGGACTACGCGAACCGCACGGTGACGATGGAGCCGCACCCGCACCGCGGCGCATTGATTCACGCGTCGATTCACCCGTGCCAGCACGGCGCCGTCATGAAGCGCATCGTCGCAAACATGAAGGACATGTCGGCGGCCGGCGGCGACGCGCAGAGCGGAGCTAGTGGTAGCAACGGCGAGATCCGCAGCGACCAGTACCTCTTTCTCTTCCTCAAGTTCATCCAGTCGGTCATCCCGACGATCGACTACGACCACACGATCGAGGTGAACGCGAAGAAGTGAAGCGCACACACGCGCTCATGAGTCGCCGCAGCAGCCCACTTCGCGTAGCAACCACCGCCGTCGTCGTCAAGGCAGAGAGATTGAGAGCGAGTCAATATGCATTTTCCACCCAGTATCTTCCTCCCATTCGTTTTTCTTCTTCGCTTTGTAGCCATTTTGGCAGCTGCACCCGTTTTTGTCCAGGATATGGGTTGTCTGGGACGCTCCAGAGAACAATGTGGATCACATAGTGGTCCAGAGTGTTGCCACATCTGGTTTCTTTTGTATCTTTTGGTGTTTCTCTTTTGAAGCCGCATCGACTGTGTGAGAAAGCTCAGCTCACTCGACGACGACAAAAGCCGAAGAGAACGAGCTTCAACGTCAGCAAAGGCAACGCACGCGCGCCTCGAATAGACCAACAGAGCAGAGAGAGACGTGATGGTGTTTGTGACGCTTAAGTACATTATCATCGGCGACTCTGGTACGTGCCTCTGCACATGCACAGATGTGGCTCCTCTTGTGTGAGCTGTGCGCGCTTTCTCCCTTTGTGTTCTTTCTCGGAGAATACTATACTATGAACGTCATGTACATTGGCTCTGCTTGCGTGGATATGACGCTGCTGATGATGTAGTGTGGCGGTGCTGATGTATGTTGCTGTCTGTGGCGCTGTGTGTGTGGTGGTGGCGCAATTACAACAGAGGTGGGCAAGTCGTCACTGCTGCTGCAGTTCACGGAGCAGCACTTCCAGCCGATCCACGACCTCACGATCGGCGTCGAGTTTGGCGCCAAGCTACTGGACCTCGACGGCCGCAAGGTGAAGCTCGAGATCTGGGACACAGCCGGGCAGGAGACGTTCCTGTCGATCACGCGCTCGTACTACCGCGGCGCCGACGGCGCGCTGCTCGTGTACGACATTGGACGGTGCGCGTGCTCCCTTTCTGTGCCTGCTGGCGATTAACTTGCTGTCATTCTGCGTTTTGGTTGCTAACATTGGTGTTAAACTGTGTGTGACACCAACAGGCGCGACAGCTTTGAGCACCTCGGGCGGTGGCTCCAGGAGTGTCATCAGAACTCGCAGAACGAGAACATCGAGATCATGGTCGTCGGCATGAAGTGCGATCTCTCGCACAGGTGCGCTGTGCCTACTGAGTTTTCATACGCAGTGAAACGATGGAGACTCACACCAGCGCATGTTTGACTGTTATGTGTGGCACAGAGAGCGCCAGGTGACGGAGGAAGAAGGCCGCGAGTGGGCGCAAGCGCACGGGCTCTACTTCATCGAAGCCTCTGCGAAAACAGCTCAGAACGTCGAGCAGGTACGCACTTGTTGTGTGTTGGATTCTCACATCATAATGCATCGATCAAATCTCAATGGCTACCTACACTTATGTTTCTGATCTTGCACCAACGTTTGGGATTTGCGACGGAGCAGGCATTCTCGCTCACCGCTGCGACGATTCTGGCAAATTTCGACTACGAGAACCACCAAGTGCGCAAAGGCTCGAGCGCGAGTCGCATCTCGCTCGAGGAGCAGCATCGGCTCTCGGAGCGCAATGCCGGCAAGCCCGAGTGCTGCTCGTTTTGAGGCGACATTCACGCTAAAGAGCTCTGGGCATGCGCAGATCGGATTTTGGTCATCGAGTGCTGATTGACGGTCGTCTGCGCTGCTACCGGTTGATTTTTGCTTTGCTATTATTTTACTCGCGGCGCGTCTTCGTCCTGTGTCTCTCGTGTTGGAGCTCTTCTTCCATTGACAGGAGAGAGCAATGCCACGAGAGTCACTACTATTAGACGCCGCACTGCGCTCATTCGCTTTAGAATCTTCAGAATATCATATTGACGTCCGAGCGGTGTTGTGGTTGAGTTTGCTTGTGAGCTGCTGCTCAAGTTTGGTACGCGCCCCGTTGTCGCGTCACTCTATCATTCTGCCTCCTTCACACTCGTCAGTGATCATTGTAACTCTAGGCGAACAGCATCGCCTGCGCCAAGCGACATGACATCGCATGGAGGTGACGAGATGATACAAAAAAGGTTGCTCTTTAGCTCTTTGAGATTAAACGACAATGCAAGACGCACTCAACACATAGGAAACGATACTTTTTGGTCACGACACCAAAATACCAGTCGCCCGGTATAATTTATATAATACACAGCGCTCGTCCGCTACTTAACAACCACCGACCAACCAGCAGCAGCTTGCTTTTTTACAGCGGAACCTCGCTCACGTCCGACGCCGACGCGTCCGACTGCTCGCCTTGCGGTGCCTCCTCGCCCACATTAACGGCTTTCGTCGCCTTCTTGGAGACGTTCTTGGTAATCTTCTGCTGTTTCACTGGCGCTGGCTCGGAGGAGTTCTTCTCCATCGGGATGACGCTGAACTCGACGTTGCTCGGCTTGCCCTTATCGTCCGTGATCACAGACACCATGAGGTTCACTGGCTCGACGCCGTTCGCGGTCGACGCTTCGACGATCTCGCTCGTGGACTTCTTTCCCTCGCTCGCGCGCTTCACGATGCGATCTAACTGTTCGGTGTTGGCGCACAAGAACGTCTTCAAAGCGTTCTTCTTCTTCAGCGCCGCGTCGGTCTGGCCGGTGTGCTTCAAGAACGCGCCGTTGAACGTCACTGGCTGCAGGTCCAAGCCCACGACAACACGGGGCGTCGTCGTCTTCTGGAAGCATCCTTTCACTACCTTGTCGGCGCTCGACGAGTTCTTGAGCGACTGCTGACGGAAGTTTTCGGCTTCACGCTCGGCGCGCTCGGCCTTCTGCTTCGCGATCAACAGGTTGCTGCGCAGCATCTCGATGTAGTGGGCGGCGTTGTCAAGGATCGACTGCTTGTTCTTCTTGGTTTGCACGCCGGCTTCGTCCAACACCTCCTTGAGCTGGTTGATGCGATCGTTCAGCTTGAACATGCGCTTCTTCTCCTTCATGTTGAGGTCCTCACGCGAGCGCTTGGTGCCGGACGCCGAGCCCGATGGCGTCACACCCGGGCTGCTCGATGCGTAGTTGTAGTCCGACGACACGTGCAGCATCTGCGCGCCGAGCGGCGCGTAGTACCCCTGGCTGTTGGTCTGCACGTTCATCATGAGCGGCTCGTGGTCGAACTCGCTCGGGCGGCGGTGCTGCGGCGTCATCGCGTGCTGCGGAGTCATTGCATGGTGCTGCGGCGTCATTGCGTGCTGCGGGGTCATGGCCGCGTGCTGCGGCGTCATGTGGTGGTGCGGCGTGCCGTGATGCCCCACGAGATGGTAGCCCTCGAGTACGGCCATGTGGGTGGTCATGGCGGCCGAGTGCTGCTGCTGCGGCGGCTCCATCATGAAGAGCTTGGGGCGCTCGCCGCTCTGGTGGTGCGGCGGCGGGAGTTGCGGCGTCTGCTGCTGCTCGTAGCTCGCGTACCCGTACTCGCTCATTCTGGGAATTGCTCTGTTTTGAGGGAAAAGAGGCGGGGCGAAGCTGGGGGACAAAGGCGGAGCTTGGTCGGGCTGCTGTGCGCTGGCTGGTTGATTTCGAAATGACCGGTGCCGTTCAACTGGCGCCAGCAGCTGGCGCTGCGCAACGGCGCGCAAAACCACAAGAAGTCAGTTTGCGCTTTCACGAAGGGGCGACTGACTGGCTCGAGAGCCGGTGCCAACGAGCAGTGGAAACGACGACGGCTCGCGCGCCATACAAAAAACAAGGTGTTTGGGCTGTTTGCCAGGTAATGGAGAGGAGCGGCTGCCGTGCTGTGCGATCTTTACATCGGCCGTCCCACTCCTTTCGCTTCATGGTCGTGTCGTTGTAAAAACGGGTCGAAAAAAGAAGGGTAAGCGGGTACTGTACAACACCTGAATAGAAGCTTTATACTGATGATTGGATGAAAATTGAAATTTATTTTGGCTAATCAGCGACGAGTTGAAGAAGTTGAAGCAGTGTTGCTCTTTTGGCAATGCCAGGCGCCCACCGCCCACCGCCCACCCCACGGAAGAGCACCGTGCTCATGCTCATGCCAGGCGTCATGCCGCACCAAGGAACTTGGATGCTATGCGCCAGCATGTGTATAGAAACATGCACGTTCTACCTCGTTATGGACAATAGGCGCGTGTCTCGGTGTGCCCTACGCTACTCTTCTGACACCCAGACAGCGTCTGAACTTCTGATGGTTAGCCACTGCTAAGCTCTACATGCAATTCCGCCCAAGATCGGGTACAAGCACTGTGCTTTGGATTACTGTGTGAAGCGGCGATGTGTGTGGTGTTATGTGCTGGCGAATGTGTCTTTGATGAATGACTTGCCGAGGCAAATCTTGCACCTGACGATCACCAGTCAACGCCGCGACGAGCGACTACGACACCACGACGCAGCGCGTCAGCGCAAGACAGTGGCGAAAGCGAGTCAGATTTCGCGCAGCGACGCGAAGGAAGGAAGGGGTTGACAGCAAGCACGAGCGCGCGCCTGAAGTAAGCAACTCCATACAGTTGTCGAATGGCATCAGCACCAATGCGCTGGCGTCTAACTGTCGACGCTTGGCGCCTCGACCTCGAAGTGCTAGTGCCTCGTGCATCCGCAATGGAGTCCGATTATTCAGAGCTCTCGGTGAAGACCTCGAAGCAGGAGCACCGTCCAAGCGCGTGAAGCCAGCGCCACGCCGCGGCGACGATCGACGCGGACGAGACCAGGACGCTGATGTCGAATATTGTGATGGCGACTCACATTCGATGACGAAAATGATCAGCTTGATGATGACGAGAGCAGTAGGAAAGATGGCATCGCCGTGATCAGATCAGCGCTGACGGTCTGAACGAACTCTCAGGCAGAGCAACGACCGACCTGCCGATAAAGGTCAGAGCGCGAGATTTGCTGCGCGGCTCCCCAATGTGGGAAGCTATCGACAAGGGCGATTTGAATCGAATCAATCGGCAGCAGCAGTAATGTATGTATTCTGAGTCAAGCTGTTGTTGAGAAGGACGGCGCCATTCTTGACGACTGAAAACACCAAGCACGAGTCAGCGGAGTACCGATGTTTGACTATCTGTCTGTAGACGTGAAGATCGGGGACTGGAGACAAGACAGACTTCATTACAATCGCGATGAGCGCCATCTGCAACAACGGAAGAGAACAGCAGGTACCTCTACAACAACACCACTTCAGTCAACATTGAAAGGCGATGTCAGCTACAGGGACACAAGCGCGCTACGTCGAAGTCGATCCAGACCATGATTCCATAGACACGGATGTTGACCACGAGTGCGAGCTGCAAGTGCCGACGCCAGCAGATCCAGCACCACAACTCCTCATCTGCCGAACTCGATGCCCGACGCGCGCGTCCCGGAGCTCCAAGAACAGCGGGGCTGTGCTATCCGAGCCACTTGCCAAGCAACAGCAGCAGCACCCCCTCTTCCTATTGCCAGAAGCGAATCCGCCGTATTCCTGACGCTCAATGTGTATACCGTTCCTATTCGGTGTATACCAGTCGGTACCTTAGATTTGGATCCGAAAGGTCGCGGGCACGAAGCGGTGTGGAAACATGGCCACTTCTCGCGTTCGGTGCTCCTGCAGGCGTTCTGTTCACTCTCGCATTCTCACACTAACATCATCAACAGCACACTGTCTCGCTACCCACCTTTGACGCCTCATCCAGACGCAATGGACCCGATCCGCACGCTCGACATGGAGTTCCGCTCGGGCATCTCGCCCAGCGAGGTTGACGACTTCGCCACCCGTATGGACATGGTACGTCCGTTCGTCTCTCTCTCGATATTTACGGGTCGAGTTGATCACTTTGGCGCCGGCTGATGTGAGAGATCATCTGCTGTTGGTTGGTTGGTTGCCTGTAGATTTCCCAGGCGATGGAAGAGATCAAGAACGGCACGTTCGATCCACACAAGTGCAAGGTACGCATGACCAATGCCCAAATCATCGCTTAAAGCGCGTCACTTGGTCTAATTGAATGTCGGCTTTGCTTTCGTTGGCTGCTACCAGATCCCTGGCTACAAGACGCCAGAGCAGGAAGAGGCCGAGCGGCTCGAGGCCATGAAGCGCGAGCAAGAGCGCGTCCGCCGCGAAGAGGAGCGCGAGCGCAAGCGCAAGCACGAGGAGCGCGAGGACTGGTGGATGAAGGCCAAGCTTCGCTTCTCACTTGACAACGATGATGAGAAGACGAGTAACAATAAAGAAGAAGACGCAGAAAACAAGCAGAAGAAGACGCAGTTTGCCGCGAGCCGCGCGCTCGCTGCCTACAAGGAACGTGACGCGAACGACTACTCGGTGTGGGCGAAATGGGAGCCGCAGGACCCGGTGACGCTCCAGGAGAACGCCGAGCGCGACGCGCAGCTCGAGCAGCAGCGCAACAAGGAGTTTGAGGCGAACAACCCAGACTTCTGCAGCCAGTTCAAGGAGGATCTTGAAAAGCGTCAGCGCACCAAGCAGGAAAAAGAGCGCATCGCCGAGAGTGAGTCTAGTTTTGTGTGTGAATGTGCAACGCTGACCTGGGCGAGGACTGATGTAACCTCTGAGTATATCTCTGTATGACAGAATGCAAGCAGCAGGGCAACGTGAGCTACAAGAGGAAGCAGTACAAGGCCGCGATCCACTCTTACATGCAGGCGCTCGATAAGTCGCCCTTCAACGTCGCGGTGCTCACGAACCTCGCGCAGACTCACTTGCGTATGAGCAACTTGGACGAGGCAATCGAGTTTAGCTCGCGCGCGCTGTTCGTCAACCCGGCGCACGTCAAGGCGCTCTCGCGGCGCGCGGCGGCGTGGCACTTGCAGAAACGGTGGAAGGACGCGGCGCTGGATATGAAGAAAGCGCTGCAACTTGAGCCGGGGAACCAAGACGTCGTCGAGCAGCACTCGATCATCGTGGGTGACTACGAAGACTCGATCGCACAGAGCCAATTAGAAGTGAAGCTGGCAAACAGTAATAAGTGTGCGAGCGACGAAGAGCGCACTAGAGTCTACGAGCTGCAGTTTGTGGCCAAGCTGTTCAAACGAATGGAGGACAATTCTTGTCCTGCGATAAACAACCAAGATCTCCAAGAGAATCAAGAAGACAAAGGACAGCACTCACGAGGTGCCATTGGAGTTGTGCACCATTCGTGGATCGCGTACGAGCTCGTGCTCCCGTTCCTCGAGAAAAATGAGAGCGCGCGCACTCTCTTCCGCACGTCGAGTGAGCTGCTCAAGCTTTGCAGTCGGCTCGTCCGCGTCTTCGAGTCTGAACAAACGCTGCAAGGTGACAAAGACGACGACGGCAGCAAAGATCGCGAGCTGGTTGTCAGTGCGATGATCAACTGCGCCGCTGCAGCGATGAGCAACTGCCCTCGCAACCAGATCGTGATGTACCAGAATACGTCGTTTCGAAAGTGCATATTCACTGTGCTCACGCGAACGGTTGGCGGACATGCTGAAAAAGCCAAAGAAGGCTCGTCGCTGGTGCTGCCCTGGGGCACACAGGCGAGCATTCTCCGGTTCTTTGAAGAGGCGGTCGAGTCAAAATCGTGGAAGCGCGTGATGACCGCGACAAAGTCCATTCTGCCGACTCTATTGGCGCTCATCCAGCTGTCAGTAGATACCAACCACGGCAGCAACAACAATCGCGAGACGCTGTCGGCATTTGACCGAGTGTCCAAGCAAAACCTCGTTCTCTCTGCGTCCAGCATTTGCTTCACGCTGAGCAGTGACAACCACGGGGTCCGAGAGTTTGCGCAGGAGCCTCAAGACTGCATCCAAACCATCGCAAGTGCTCTCACGAACTGGAAGATGATGGACCCGAGGCTTTTGTCCAGCTTGCTGGGATTTCTCACGAATCTGTCAACTGTCGAGGTGTTCCGCGCTGCTGTCGAAGGAATGAAAGCGTCTTTACGACTGCAACTCACCCGCGATCTCTTGAGTATCGCTCGTGAGTCTGCATCCAGTAGCGAGCATGCAACCAAGTCATCTGGACGCGAAGCGCAGCCAACAACTTCAGAGCGCGCACTTGCTGCTCTGCTGAACCTGAGCTTCCACGCAGACGCTCGCATTCGCGTCGATTTTATCGCCAGCGACTTCGTCACAACGCTCAAGGGCATCTTCAGCGCCATGGATGCTGAGAATTTCAGCAAACTGGTGCTCATTCTCTCTCGCGCGATCAGTTTGCTCTGTCGGGTGCATCCAGTGATGATAACGGCGACAACAGCAACAGCCAGTGATTGTGCGATGAGCTCGACCAACTTTGCTCACACCGCGAAGCAGCTCACAGACCGTGACTTACTGGAGTTGCTCTACCAAATGTGCCTTCAGGTGTTGTCCAGCACTACCGGTAGCAGCAAATTAGTCAACAACACTGCCATCGTCACAGTCAGCAGCGAGGTTCCAGGTGAAACATGGCAGCTCTGTGCGCAGATCTGGTGCCACGTCGGCTGGTGCGCGCACGAGGCCCACGTGCGCGAGTACCTGAGAGAGAAGCGCGCCGTGCACGCCATGTTTCAGGCGATCGTGCTCTCGAATAGACAGACAGAGGGCTATCGATCGTCTGCCTCATCACATCAAGAGACCAGCGCTCGCGAACGAATGGTGGGCAACATCGTCAAAGTACTCATCGCAATGCAATCCGACCGCAATCAGCAGGACGCAAAGCTCTTTTGCAACACCAAGAACCTCAAGGCGCTCGTGGACGCGCTTCGGTCACTACCAGACGGCCTCGCGCGCAAGAACGTGGCGATCCTGCTCGCGAAACTCTGCCAGGCGGACGAAACGGTGAAAGACCAGGTGCGAGAACTGCGTGGCATCGAGATGATGCTGGCGGTGAGTCAGTCGCTCAAGACAGTTGGGCGGAAGGAATTGCCATTGCGAAAGTAAAGAGTATCAAGAGGTCTTCAGCCAAGGATTGCTGTGGATCCATGGATCAGCCACGCATTGCGGTGAAGGGTATGTGGAAATCTCTATTAGCAGAGCGACCACATTCAAGTAAGTCCTCCTCCTCGTATGCGACTTGTGCTCTCTCCTATCCGAGTAGATGAGCTTCCACTCCAACTGCGATACAGCAGCTATGCATCAAGGAGATAGTGAGATCCCACGTCAACATTGTGAGTGTCCAGCAGGCATTTACGAGGCAAGCAGAGGGAAAGCTGGGAGCTGCTGGAGGTACCTGACAAATAATGAAAACGGTCGCATGTACGTGACGATGTACTTCTCAAAGCCCACGTCCTGTAGACAGGCAGCACACAAGGACATTCGACGTTGTGAGCCCAGCACACGACTCACAAAGCCATCAGTACCTCAGCAAGCCAGCCAGAAAGCACCACTCACGCCTTCTTTCTCGATCTTGAAGATCGTGTTGTTGGACTTTGGACAGCGTAATTCGACCACCGGGTTGATGAATTTCTGCAATATCCAGACCACAGGATTACGAGCCAGTGGGCAGCAGTGTTAGCGCTTCAGACAGTGACGCTGGCGAGTGAAGCCTCTCAGATACGAACCTGAATGAGCGCCTTGTACACATCCGAGCTCTCATCTCCAGCCGCGCGACCGCGAAAGAGGTTGAAGCGCTTCGGCTGCGCGTTGAGCTTGACGATAAGCTCCTGCTTGCGCGCCTCCTGCTCAATGTCGAAACTCACGCGCGCTGCGGACTTGGGCACCACAAGTCTAAAATGCTTGGCCTGCGGCGTGGGCGTCATCACGACCTTGCCGCCGTACGCCAGGTTGTGCCACTTGGACATCGAGTGCTCGTCCAGGCTGAAGCGATACTTGTGCTTGTTGAGCCGCTTGCGCGCGAAGAGGCAGAAGTCTGTCTGCGTCTCGTGCACCTGCGGGACGTAGATGCGGAAGAACTTGGAGCCGTAGCGCCGTTCCATCACCTGCATATAGTTGGTCCACAGTCACACACGAGCTCAGATTTAGTCTGGCAAAGAAAACAATGGCTACGAGCGTCTGACTGCGAGGCACGACAGCCAACCATCCATCGGCCTACCTGGTCGCCACTACCCAGCTCCATGACGAGGATGCCGTATGCGTGCGGGATGTGGTGCAGGAACGCAGTCTTGCCCTTTGAATCCCCACACTCGTCCGCATCCTACAGTAGGATGATGATACAAAGTTTAGACATTGGTGGTCACTTCCAAGACCATTTTCTAACTATTAGCTCGACAACGTTCAGTACCTCGTCGGCAGTCTCGACCGTGTTGGATTTCTTGATGGCGAGCGCGAGTTTGGACGATTTTTTCGACGTTAGGCCTGGGTGCGGAGGCGGTCCTGAGGCCGAAGCTGCGCCACTGATTTTATTCGTGGGGCTGTCGTTTGCGTCTTTGCCTGCGGTGTTCTCGCTCTTGGTAGGCGACGGCGCGCGGTCGTCGTCGCGCTTGTCGTTCACGAACCAGTCCTGTGACTCGTCGTTCTCGCTCGCGTCCGACACGCGGTCCTCGAATTCAAACTTGAGTCTAAGCCACACACACGCCACGCCGTCACACAGTCAGTGAGCCAGCCACACCCAGTAATACGGTCGATGCACACACACGCACGCGACAGACACACCAGTCGCAAGCGACGCACCTGTTGGCGAAGTCGCCCACGGCCGACTCCTCCATCATCCTGAATGGTGCGTCGACAGCCTCTCAAGAAACTCTAGCGAGTGATTCTACTTGTTCTGCCAACGCCGTTGAGCTCGATGCGAATCTCTTTCTCTTGTCTCGCTCGCCGAGGCTTTCTGAACTTAGCTCTTCAGCTTCAAAATAGAAAGGCAGGCAGGCAGCGGAGCACTTTCTCGATCACACAACGTGCGTTCTCTGAGCTTTGGCGCAATGGACTTCGCGCTTAATAATCTCAGCCGGATCTCTCGTATTAATAGGGCTTGCTCACCTTCAGCGCCACTCTCGCCATCATATCGCTGGTTGGTTGTTGATATTGCTCTGCTCTCTCGAATGAGTCGTCGCCAATGGCGAGCAGCGAGACCCTGTATGCGCAGCTCCGTGACGCCGTGTTCGACAACGACAGAGCGCGGCTGCAGGAGCTGCTCGCGCACGAAGGTGTGGATGTGGACTACTACGACGCCGGCGGGCAGACGCTGCTGCACCTGGCGTGCTTCTGGGGCCGCATGGAGCTCGTCAAGGTGCTGCTGAACGCCGGCGCGAGCCTCAAGACCAAGAACGCCGCGGCCTGCACGGCGCTGGACCTGGCCACGCACTGGGGTCACTCGGCTGTCGCTGAAGTGATCCGACTTCGAGGCGGACGCAGCGTCTGGGAGGAGAAGCTCGGCCACCTACAGGTCCAGATCGAGGACCTCAAGCTTCAGGTGCTCCAGTCCCAGAGCCAATACCTAGACAAGAAGCGAGATCTTGACACCCTCAGCGATGACTTCCACGCTCTCCACACGCAGTTCGAGGAGGCCAAGAGCACCTACGCGCTCAGCGAGCACGCGCTGGCCAAGGCGCAGCTTGAGACCCAGGTCCTGACAGCCGACGTCGCTCGTTTACAGGCTGCGCTGGACGACATGACCGCCAAGTTCCACCAGTGTCTGGTAGACAAGGCCCGGACCGAGCATATGCAGCTCGAAGCCCAGCGTGAGACCCAGGCCGTGATCGCCCATCGCGACGAGATCCTGGGACGCATGAACGAATCAATTGCCAAGCAGGAGAGTGTGGCGCACAACTGGCAGCAGGCCGAGGTCGCGGCCGCCATTGCCGAGTCGCAGCGCAACTTTGCGTTCGCCGAGCGCGATCAATTTCAAAGGAAGCACATGGCGGCACTGGGGGAGCTACTGATCGTCACGGCAAGGCTCGATGCCGCCGAGGAGGAGCTCATGGGGCTCAAGACCGACCTCGCCGAGCACATTTACGAGAAGCAGCGCGAGGAGAAGAGTAAGAAGCGCGCCGAGCGCACTCTGAGCCATGTGTATGGTGGTGGCGGACCTGCTGCTGGCGGCAGGAGCACTGGAAGCTCATCGCCGACGAGCATGCACTACCGGCCATCAACGACTCCACTTGGGAAGGCTCAGCACCAATCTTCATCAAGGTCGCTACTGCACCAGTCTCCATCAACATTATCGTCGCCATCTGTACACCAGTCTGTAGCAACACCGCCATTAGTGCACCACGAGCCATCAGCAGTTCGAAGAGTGAGCCAACAGGCGAATAGCAGTAGCAAGAAGAAGTACTTCTCGCTGGCGGCGCGCGAGTTTGGCGAGCGGCTGCGCGCCGAGGAGCTTCGTAAGCAGCGTGAGCGCGTCAAGCGCCACGAGCACACGGAGAACCAGTACTTGAGCCAGGGTCTGAACGCGCGCGTGCGCGCCACCGACCAGTTCCAGGAGGAGTTCGTCACCAAAGTGCAGAGCTTCGCGGTCCAACGCAGTGGGCAGTGGCGCGAGCTCAAGAAGGAGCGCGACCGCCAGGGCTGGTTCACGCGGAGCGTGCTCGCGCGCCCGATCGCTACGGCGCCACACACGCTGGGCTCCGAGGGCGAGTCGCTGGGCAAGACTGAGGACGATGGAGACACTGAGAGCCAATCATTGCTTGTAGCTCCTGGGGATGCTAGGAAGAGACGAGTTGTGGGCACCAACGCTAGGAAGAGCGGTGGAGGTGGGACGCTGGACTACGGTGTCTACAGGAAATACGCGCGACCGGCGTATCTGGACAACCTGCTACGGCCCGTGACGTCGCCATTGGAAGTGAGGATGCAGAGCTCGTTCTTCGCAGCCCCACTTGCTGTAGCAGCCCTAGGCGAAGAAAATGGTGATGATCCAGGTTCACACAAAGCAAGGCAGCTGCTACGGAAAGCAGCAGAGGACCAGAGTCAGGAGTCAGAGCCTCAGGACGCGTCAGTAGCAACGCCATTCTTACCTCTGGTCAAATGAAAGTCGTTGCTTTGTCGCACAATGAGAACTCATGAGTCAATTGATGCGAGATCGATGGATGAAAGAAATATGCAGATACCGATACCAGCAAACTCTTTGTCTCCATTTCAAGAATGAAGCGCCGCTCGAGACTCAACGCCTCTTCTGGCTCGGATCTGAGAACACAAACCTGCGCACTTGACCACTGGGGCTCTGCAACGGAGAGCTTCTCGACTGAAATGGCGGCTGCTGACTGATTCGTGACTCGGTAGCACCTTCTAAGGCACTCGTCGTCGCTTGAGGTTGACTGATATCCAGACTTCCTCGTTGCTGCTGGTTGGGATTTGAAGGTGAGCTTGGTGTGCTGAGCTTTCGCTTTGGAGACGCTGGTGGTGATGCTGTGAATGCAAGTCCGATCTTTGAGCCATTTCCATGACTGTTATTGCTTGTACTAGACAAGCCACGCGACTTCTGCGGACTCTTGGCTGCGTACTGGATCGCGTGGCCAGACATCGGGTCGTAGATTTCCACCGTCGTCGCTTGATGCTTCTTCATTTGATTAGCAGCACGTGGTATGCTCACCAACGGACTTGGTGCACCACCAGGAGGCGCCGCGACAACAACCGAGCCATTAGTACTCGACGCCTGCATCACTTGGGCAAACTGCGCCTGGCGATTCTGCAAAAGCGTCACGAGCTGCTTGGTCTCCTTCTCGTGCATGGCCTTGGTCAGGAAGAACGTGTGCTGCTGATTTTCGAGATCCTGCTTCATCTGCACCATGTCCCAGCGGTGCTTCTCGCGCTCCTTCTCCATCTCCGCAACATTCGCGAGCAGCTCCTGCTTGATGCTCGTCAGCTCTTGTACTCGCTCACGCAGCTTGTTGCAGAGAATCGCGTCCCCTCCACCGTTTGGCGCGTTCTCCAGGGACTCGATACGCGAAGAGAGCTCCTGGTTCGACTGCTGCAGGCTCAGCTGCGCCTGGTCGAGTCTCTGCTTCTCCTGCACCAGTCGATGCACAGTCGCTCTCTCGTGCTCGAGTTCCCCTTCCAACTCCGGTTTGATGAGCTCCGTGAGCACTACGGTGAGCTGCTCAGCGAACGAATCGATGCGCGAGTGCATATCCCGCGTGGTCTCGATACGATGGCGCTGCAGCAACTTGTTCATCTCGCGCCCGACCTTCTCGTGCATCTCAATCGCCTGGATCTGCTTTTCGTGGTTGTTACTCCGGTCGTCACCATCACGAGATCCTGAGCCTGATGATGAGCTACTGGTGGTAGTAGTAGCAGTTGTACTCTCATCAAGCGCCTGGAGCGTCTGGTGCAGTGATCGCTCCTTCCAGAGCTGGATGAAGCTGCTGACGTCCCTCGCGTTCTCACACACGCCCTGACACTCGCTCTTGAGTTTCCCTAGAAGTGCGAGCACCTCGCTAGGGAGATCGCGCGGCTCATGGTCGCCCGTGGTCGCCGCGACGATACCCTTGCGCACGAACGTCGTGTTCAGCGACCGCAGCGCCGCTGTTGTTGCCGCCATAACGTTGCTGCTTGTACCTTGTCTCCCTCAATCACTTCTTCATCGCTCCTCACCCCTCTGCGGCTCTCTATAACGCCTTACCAGTATAAATAAGTCGTCTCTATCATCTCCATCCTCACCACTGTCCTCTTGACTCGTCCAGTGACTCACTCACGAGCTTGAATATCACTGGGATCAGACCCCCGGGACCTCGGGGTAGAGTATGTCGTGCATGCACTTGAGCATCGCGTGGCCCCAGCGCGCGATGCCGTCGCGCACTTCGAGCAGCGTCTGCGGCGGCACAACCACGTCCGAGTGATGGAGCCGCAGGAACGCGCCGCGCGTCATCACAACCACCAGCTCGTCTTCGTCCGAGTCCGGTTTCTTGCGCGTGTGGTGCGTGATCACGCACGTGGCCGAGATATCCTTGCGTATGCGGCCCGAGGTCGCGTACGGGTGGAGCTCGTCGACGTCGACGCTGTCGACCGCAATGACGCCGCACGGGTTTCCGTTCGACGGGCCGTGGGACTCGAAGAACTGCGTGAACATGACGCCGTTGAGCTCGATCTCAATGCCGTGCTCCGTGGACAACAGCCGGTGGTTCGACACGCTCTTGTCGATAAAGTCGTAGTCATCGCGCGTCGTCACGTGGCCGAGCTTCTCCGAGATGCTGATCTCCATGTTGAAGAGGTAGTACCGCAGCGCCTCGAAGACCTGCTGCACGCTCTGCACGCCTGCGAACTGCGTCATCTCGAAGCGCACGCAGCAGTAGTCGCCCGCCGCGTCCTCGAAGCGGTCGTCTGTCACGTGCAATTTGAGCGGGTCGAGCGCGCGCGCGCGCGCCATCACGTACTCGTACGCGTCGCGCACCTTGCGGTCCCTGAGCGCCAGCAGCGTCGCGCGCCGGTCGTGCCACGTCGTGCCCAGCCGTATGTACGAGCTCATCGGGTTCGTTTGTTGCGCGTTCTACGGTTTAATTATGCGAAGTCTGGTTAGTAGAGAAACTTTTTTCAACTATACAGGTGCATGGATGTAAGAAGCGTACCAGGCACTCGAGCACGGCCGACTGGGCGTTCGCGAGGCCAAGATGCTGCTGTCGCAGCGCCTCGCGGATCGTGTCGTTGCGATAGAGCGACTCGTCCAGCTTGCTCTGGCGCGGGCCGATCGGGATGCCCGCGCGCTCTTTCAGGAACGCCACTTGGGCTTCGAGCTGCTGCACCTGCTTCAGGAGCACGTCCTTCTCTTCCTACATGACGCAAATGGACAGACATTCATTCGTGTGAGACCCATCGTACAGCATAATAAACACACTATCAATAGCTCATCAAGCGCACCTTCCGCACGGCGTACGTCGGCTTGCGCACGCGCACTTTGCGTGCGGGCTGCTCGCTCTGCGATGGCGTCTTCCGCTGCTCTGGCGCGCTGCTGCTGGCGCCGTCGCTCTCGAGGTCCGGGTCCGATATCGAGCTGCGTTGTGGACACACGCCACCACTCTGTTGCTCCTCTACAACAGCATCATCAGCACCACCATCTTCACTCTGTCTCAGTCGCTTTAGCACGCTCTCCTGGACGCGCAGAACGCCGTCGTCGCTCGTAGTCGACGACGACGGCGCAGCTTCTTTCACGGAAATGACTAGCTGCTCGTCGAGACGCGCGCGCTTGGGGACAAAGAGCGCGGCCATGCTCTCGGCCGCGATCTCCACGGCGCGCCGCTGCAGGTCGCTGGTATCGCTGTCCGCCTGCTGCATGGGCCTGATCTTAAGCGTCTGCTGCGTCGTCACGTAGCTCCTCGCGTCGACCATGGCTTTACTTGTGATGTGGTGTTCTTGAGGAGAAATGTGTTGCGTAATACAGTCGCACCTCTGTATTACACAACACTACCCAACAAATGTTTCTTAAATTAAAACTTTCCATAAATTGGTCAAACACGCATTTCTGTCTGTATAAAATGATCAGTATGGTGTGTTTTACGTAGATCATGACAAAAATGTTGCGAGGAAGCGGTGCTGCTGACGCTGATTTTGTAGCAATACTGAATTTTTAGATCATCAATGTTCGTTTTACTGTAGTAACTAATACTCATATATTTATGAAGCTGTCTAACGTGGGCGAGATTTGTCATGCGATTATTACGTGGAGGTATTCGGTACTAAAAAATAGTCCATTTTGTATGCAT
Organism: Globisporangium barbulae; assembly: GCA_023337805.1. Classification (NCBI taxonomy): domain Eukaryota; phylum Oomycota; class Peronosporomycetes; order Pythiales; family Pythiaceae; genus Globisporangium; species Globisporangium barbulae. The sequence continues at coordinate 708 of JAADXK010000623.1, read as the reverse complement.
GTAATGTAGGATGCACTTACAAGAGATAGGTTATTGACAAATGAGCAAATAATGGATGTGACCCACACTGGTGAACATGCAAAAGAAGCGTGAGCTGTTCATTGAAAGGTGGTGGCTGGGTCAGTGATAGATAGAATCAAAGGCTGGTACTCTTTGCCACAAACAGTTTGCCCACTTTACAAGCTGAAGAGCGATATGAAGCGCTCCTAGCACTAAACTCATAGTTATTCTCACTTGTTGAATCACAGCGAGCCGACAAACGTCTGCGAACTACCATGCACGAAGCGAGTATGCACAAAGAATACTGTATAAGTTCAATCATCTATACATCCACATCAAAAATAGAAAATTGGGATGAATGGGTGGAGGCGAAATCAACGATCAAAATGTCGAAATGATGACGCCTCTGGCATCATCATTTTTGCGAGTGGCTTGGAAAAGTTAGCAACTAAAATCTATATGTTAATAACGACTATGGTATTTTTTTTGAAATTTTGACTTTATGACGATTTAGCGGAAAAATGTTGAGAATTTATGAAACTGGGTATCTTAACGTTATTTGAGTTCCATCTACAGTCCTCCCCCCCATTATGATACATGAAAAATCGTCCACAAAATATCTATTCATAGAGGATATTGAGAGTTTGCAGGTATAAAAAAAGGAGATAATATGAGAGTTGAACCGCTCTGAAACGAATCCAATTTTGA
>JAADXK010000622.1:0-18942 GCA_023337805.1 Globisporangium barbulae | reverse complement strand
TGGCTTTTGAATTGCGGTTTCTTGCAGTGTATCAGGAAGTGTCCAGCCCGTGCCCTCTGAAGACCGCAGCTCAATCCGGTTGCTCACTCAAAAATAAAGCGCAGAAAACTATGTGACTTAATAACTGACATAGAGTTTAGTACATGTGACCGTCACCTATACTGACAGGTACTGGAATCCTTCTGTGACGTCACCCGATGCCGTCACTCGTGCATGTGGGGCACCTATTGCTACAAACCCTTTGTTATTTTGCACCCATAATGCACAGCGAAGGTGGAGCGTGGCACACACGATCTGAGAATCAGATCCACCATGTAATGAGTGCTGAGGCCCATTACAAAATGTCGGCAAATTTTTGTAGCTCTTGCTAGACTCACTCGTTTTCAACGTGGTTTTGAGTGGCGGATTTCTCCGTTTTAGCACTTTCATTGGTGGTAATTTCATGCACTAAAACGCGTTCGTTCGGCCAGGAGCTCAAAAAAACGAGCGTACGTATTTCAATTACGGGCACTGTATTTCGGTTTCTTCATTCCGTAATTCACCTCCAAGCGAGTACTTCAGTCAATCCTCCTCCCACTCACAAGAATGAAGCTCGCGTCGCTGGTTATTACGATCGCCTCGCTGGTGGTCTGCTCGTTCGAGTCCGCATCCGCACTCTCCGGCTGCAATAAGGCGGACGCGAAGAAGATCGTGTCGCTCTCGAACACGCTCCGCGCGGAACCAAACTGCCTCAAGAACATATTCTCCGAGTGTCCAAATGACTGCCTCGCGACGCTCGAGAACGTCGCGAGTGCGATGCCAAACTGCCTCTACGGTGATACGAACATCAATGTGGTATTCCAGGAGCTCGTGACGGCCTGCAAGGCAGCCAGCGTTGGCGGCAGCACGACCACCTCGGACTCCAGCACCAACAGCACGACGACCTCGACAACGAAGACGCCATCGACCACCAGCAGTAGCACGCCGTCGGCCACCGTCGCGTCTGTGATCGGTACGACCACTGCTCCAACAGCAGCAGCTGCGTCCGCGGCAAGCTTTCCCTTCTCATCTGCTAGCCTCGCGATCTCATCGGCCGCTGCTGTGTTTGTCCTGATGATCTTGTAGAAGCTCTCGCTTTGCTGCCTTCACCTTGTAATAAGCAAGTCAATCCACGAACGGAATGACTACCAATAGCTCTAGCGTGTGCATGCTTTGAAAAGCGAGATTGCTCTTGCGACAATAGTTTACTCGAATACAACAGATGTCTAGGAGAAGTGGACAGAATCTATCGTTCTCTGATGACATGTTGGGTACAGGAAGACGCTCTTGCGGTGGATTCTTGGACTGAATTTCACGTCCACAGTAGGTACAACCTGGGTATATTCAACAGAACCAGCGGTGACTGACTGATCCTCGAGGTCCTGAGCAAGATCCTCGCGCACGAGAACTGCCTCAATGACATGTTTGCGAACGCCAACTGCCCGAGCGCGCAGTGCCTCGCGACGCTCGAGAAGGTGCCCCCGGACGTACCGAGTTAAAACATCTCGGACAGCAAGAACAAGGAAGCGGCCTTCCAGCAAGGATGCAAGTGTGGTGGTGGCGCTGGCGGCAATACGCCGGTGACCACAGCAGCCCGACGTACGGCCACGTCTGCGACAAGCAACCTCAGTTTTGCATTCTCAGCGCTCTTGGCTGTCGGTGTCGTGATGGCCTCATAGAGTTGCCAGACTTCCGTCTAGCTCAGCAGCGAGGAGGTGGCCAATTGAGACTCTCGTTAGTCAGGACTGAGAGACGAGTCTCTCTGGGCGAACAGCACTTTATCTATTGATCCTTATCCGCTGCTATGCTTCGATGAGTGATCGGAAGTTGGTTGTCGTCTGCTCTCTTCCATCTCGCCGCCATTCGGGACGCTCTGAGCCACAAGTTTTCGGCGAGCCCACAAGTTTTCAGGGTGATTTGAATCTGATTTTACTACTCTATGTCACACATCTCATTGCTCAAAATCAGTTCGCATTTTTTTCTGTTAGAACTGTGTGGGTGGTCAATACTTGTGTGATATAAAGTGTAACTGTCCCTCTTCTTGAAGAGACCCACGATCGGCTTCGTCGGTTGTGGCTGGCCATGAAGTCATCGGCTCCATGACCAACTCAACACACCGTACTCGATACATTGGACGCCGCCAGTCGCTCCTGTAGCCGCACGTGCGCAGCGCAGGCTCCGTCCCCACAGATGAAGCTCGCGCTCTGGCTCCTCGTGGCCGTCCTCACACTCGTCGCGCCATCCACAGTCACGTCCACAGCTGACATCGCCACCCCCGTCTGCGTGCACGACGAGACCGAGGCCATCGTGGCGCTTATGGCGAGTCTGCTCGTGGACCCCAACTGCCTGGGCGTGGCAGACGACAAGTGCCCGAGTGACGCCCGCTGTCTTGAGCGGCTCGCGCGTGTCGCCAACAAGATGCCCGACTGCTTGTCCAGCGCCAGCAACACGCACAAGAGCCAACGCGCAAGGCTCCAACAACTTGTAGACAACTGCAAGGTGCCAGTCGCAACAACAGCAAACACAACAGCGAACGCGAGCAAGAGCGCAGCAGGCAACGAGCTTAATAATCTGAACGAGACGTCGGTGCGCTCGACGGCGTCGGCCGCAGCAACGTATACATACTCGATAGCCGCGTGCTCTGTCGCCATCGCGTTCTCAACGGCCTGCGTCGCGGCGTTTGTGTGAAAAAGATGTTTGTGTAGTAGTGTAGTTTGTGTATTGTTCGTAGCCGTCGTCCTCATGCGTGTGAGGGGCTCTCAAGTAATATAAACGGTATCTCTCTCTCTTGTTTGCGAATGGTATGCAGAGCTCATGGTTAACCACACTGGTGTACCCCCAGGTGTATGTATAGATAGCATAGCAACACGGAAGATCGTACGCGCATGGCCGGATCTAGAGCGCAACGTCCTCGCTCTCGTGTGACTCTCTTGACTGCTGCGCCCACAACTCGGCGTACACTGTCAACAAGTCAGCAAACAAACAAATACGCAAGTCAGCAAATAAACAAACATAACAAAACAAAGCAAGCAAGCTACGCACCGCCGTCCTGCTGGAGCAAATGCGCGTGGCTTCCCGTCTCCTGCACACGGCCGCGCTCGAGCACGAGGATGTTGTCAGCGTGGCGGATCGTCGAGAGCCTGTGCGCGATGATGAGCGTCGTGCGCCCCTGGCACGCAACGTCGAGCGCCGCGTGGATACTGCGCTCCGTGATTGTGTCGAGCGACGCCGTGGCCTCGTCGAGCACAACGACCGACGGATTCTTGAGCACGAGCCGCGCGATCGCAATGCGCTGCTTCTCACCGCCGCTGAGCTTCAGGCCGCGCTCGCCGATCTCGGACTCGAAGCCTTTGGGTAGCGACATGATGAGCTCGTAAATGTTCGCGGCTTTGCAAGCAGCAATGAGCTCCTCGTCCGTGCTGTTCTGGCGCGCATACAGGAGGTTGTACCGGATCGTGTCGTTAAACATGACTGTGTCCTGCGGCACGATGCCGATGCTCTGGCGCAGCGACTTCTGGCGCACGAGCGCGATGTCCTGGCCGTTAATGAGCACCTTGCCGCTCGTGACGTCGTAGAAGCGGAAGAGCAGGCGGCTGAGCGTCGTCTTTCCCGCTCCTGTCGTGCCTACAATCGCGATCGTCTCGCCCGTGGGCACGCTGAAGCTGATCTCCTTGAGGCCGTTCGAGTTTGGTTGCCCCGGGTACGTGAAGCTCACGTTGCGGAACTCGACCGTGCTCGCTTGCGGGTTCACCTGGAGCGCTGGCGCGCCGTAGACATCCTTGATTTCGGGCTCGATGCGCAGCAGCTCGACGAGGTTCTCCATGTCCACAAAGGACTGCACGATCGTGTTGTAGATGTTGCCGAGCGAGTCGAGCGGCTTGAAGATGTTGGCGATGTACACGGTGACTGCGACAAAGTCACCGATCGTCATCGTGCCCTTAAAGATGTTGCGCGCCGTGATCCATAGACAGACGGCGAGACAAGACTGCTGAATGAGCTGCTGTATCGTCACGATCGCGTTCAGCAAGCTGCGCGTCGAGAGCTGCGATTTCTGGAAGAGCGTGATGCTCACCATGTACCGCCGGAGCTCGTACTCCTCGGTGCAGAAATACTTGACGGTCTCAAAGTTCGTGAGCGAGTCCACGGCCTTCTCGCTCGCTTTGTTGTCGTGCTCGTTCGTCTCTTTCTTAAACTTGAGTCGGATCTGCGTGCCGATGGCCGTGGTGACCACGTAGAGCACGACGCCCGAGACGCACACGACTGAGAGGATCTGCTCCTTGAATGAGAAGACGAACACGACGGACACCGCAACGAGCTCCACGAGCGTCGGCAGCAGCCGGAAGAAGATCACGTTCACAATCTGGTCCGTCGAGCTTGAGCCGCGGTCGAGGCACCGCAGGACTTTGCCCGTCTTCTTGGTCAGGTGGTAGTTCATCGACAGGTTGTGCAGGTGCGCAAACAACTGTTTGTTGTTGTTGTAAACAAGCAAGCAAACAAGGGTTGTTAGTTTGTGTGCAACTAATTGTATGGCAGACGGGTATATGGAGACGTACGTTTGCGGCGACGTCCTGGTACGCGTGTTGCTTGACGGTCATGTAGAGATACACCTGCACCTGCTTGGCGGACGCGAAGAGGAACAACGTCACTATCGCAAATCACACACATAACAATGCTGTTACGACTCTAGCAAGTGGGGCTAGCATTCTCAGCAAGTCGCACACGTAACAAACAAGCAAGCAAACGTACGGCAGTACATGGCGATCGCGAACGCCGGGAACTCGGTCAGCTTGCTCGCCGAGAGCACATTCGTGGCGTCCTTGAGGAAGAGCGGCGCGAGGATGCGCGAGCCGCGCGAGGCGAACATGAACAGGAACGCCGTGACCACGCGAAAGCGCTGGATATCGCATACACAGTGAGAGATTGATCACAAACTGCTGTTAGCTCACCACCGTCCAGCCTTTAAAGCGGCCACAACAAACATCAGTCGTTTATTCATACCAGTCCCCAGGTCTTTGGCCAAAAGTCTAGCAGCAGCAAGCGCAATAGCAGACATCCACACAGGTATGATAATCAAATAGGTCAGTGCCACTTGTTCATCAGCATGTGTATTCAAGCAAGGCGGTTGCAGCAAAAACAACAGCAGCTCGCGTCGTACAAGGCACAAGCAGCACGCGCAGCTCCCAGAGCGTCACACCCTTGGGCTTCTCCTCCTCCAGCAGCTGCGCCGCCGCGTCATAGCGCTTCTGCTTCTCCTTCTCCTGCAGAAGCACGCTCTGCTCCGTCATGGGCGGCGGTGGCGCCATCGTTGCTACTCAGGTTGGTAAACTGCTTTCTGATGATGATGGACGTTGCTGGCTGGCTGTTGGGATCTTCCTGGGTGTGGTCATACCTACCCAGCACGTGAGTCACCGTGTGGAACATGTAGTGAGACAGGGGACTGTACTGATTGATGATTCGATAAAACTTCTTTGATATTTTAAGAATTTTTGTCAACGCAAGACAAAAATTCGGATAAACGAGCAGTTTTGTCCTTCCCCTTATTAAAGTATCCTTTCCAACGATTCAACTTCACATATCGCCCGTTTGCATAAAATTCGCTCTTCGCCAGCTGTTTCTACAAATGCTACTTCACGAAGACCAACAAGTTGGCGATTTATGAACTGAGCTTGTGAGCAAGCGTGCACTGGCGGTCATTGCGTGCAGATTCACAGTCCAATACGACGAGCTGCAGCAAACGACGGAGCTCAATGCAAACTCCATGTCCCGTGAACAATCGGACAAACTCTCCTCCTTTTTGTTTCGCACGAAAGCATTGGCCGTAAATGCGACGAGTCCTGTTTTAATTCCGTTCCACACATTCGTCGACCAGTTCGACAAAAAAATGATGAAGATGAGCTCATCTGGTTCGCGGACGACACTCGGACGAGATCCTTCGTATCGCTGCTACGGCCGACACTTCTCATGACATCTACTTGCGAAGCAAGGCTGTGATTCACGCCAGACTCAACCAGACATAGTAACGAGTATGTATTGGGTCCCAGTCCGCTTTTGGTTTTGCACCAAAAGCGTGGCGCATTTGCTTGTCAAATTCGGTGCAAACGAGATTTTGCAGCATCTGCAATTGACATTTCAAAACCATTTGACAAACCTATTCTAATTTTGAGAAAAAAGTCAGTGTGCTTTTGCGAAGTTAGTGTTACTTCACGCTCCACCTTCGATTATTTTCTTGCGGGAAACACCACCGCTTCCATACAAACTCCCATATACTTCTCGCTGGTTGACTTTTACACCACCACGACACACACACAAAGGGGAAACCCTGCACTCATTCAGGCAGTGAAGGTGGCGCGCGTGAATGAATGCCGACAGCCGCCGGCGCGCAGCATGGAAGACGACACCGCAATAGCAGCCTCACAGGCACTAGCCTCTCTATCAGTACACGCAGCAGCAGCGGACGGCGGCGATGACGCTGGCCCCATGACGCCACCGCAACAGGAGACGCGGTCGCTCAACAACAACGGTAGGAAATTAGCAGACTCGTACATGAGCGCGACGAGCATCAGCAGCAGCACGCGGTTCATGACGACGGCGGCGCCCTCGACGCTCTCATCTTTCGCGTCGTCGCACAACAGCCAGCTGAGCAGCAGCACGAGCGAGAGCGAGTACACGGACAGCGACGGCACGAAGAAGTCCAAGTGGTGGAAGCGCATGGTGACGATGCGCTCGAACAAGCGCCCACGTCGCGACCAGGCGCAGATCCTCATCGATCAGGAGCTCTACGTGCGCAGCATCCTCGAGTCGTACTCGTCGTCGCTCTCGTCGAACCGCATGTCCTCGTCGGCGCGCTTCACGGACGGCGCGCTCATGGGGGTCAACGGCGAGCCGTCTCCTCACTTTGGTGGTAGTGGCGGACCCAGTGGTGTCGGTGGGATTCGAGATCGCGGCGTGTCAACCGAGGAGCTCACAGCTGAGGAAGCCATGTACCTGGCGCAGTTAGAGACCCCGAACCAGTTCGAGCTCGACGAAGCTGAGCTCCAGCAGATCCAGAACCAGCGCACGATCGGCGTGGGCGACGACGAGGACGACCATGAAGCCAGGAAACGCCGCCGCATCCAGCGGCAGATCACAAAGGAAGCGCTGCGCGCCAAGCAGCTCGAGAAAAGCCAGCACCGCGCGCGCACGCGCAAGAAGCTGTTTCTGTTCATGTTTTGCATCGGGGTGACGCTCTCGGGCTTCATCGTCGCAGCAGTTTTTATCGCTAACACCGGCATTGACGCCCGCGTGGCGGCCGCGAACAACTCCAGCGGCAGTAGCATTTCGAGCGAGTCAGGTAACGCCACATCAGCAACAACAGCGCCGACGCCGACCCCCGTGACAGCAACTCCAGCACCAGTGACGACGCTGGCAAAAGACAGTCCCCTGTACGAGGCATATAACGGTACTCTACCGCCACGAAAAGCGAGGTCAGGTGCCGATTTGGTCGGCAACTCGTCGTCGTCGTCGTCCTCACAGGACAGCGATTCCAAGAGCAGCGCAGGTGAACATGAAGCGGGCAAGCAGATCGACTTCGAAACCAGCAGCGCCTCCAGACGGGTGTATACGTACGTGCATTGCGTGCTCATGTCGCTGTCGTTGTGGATGTCGCTGGTGGTGATTGGGATGCACATGACGTTCCGGTCCTTCCGCACATACTCGCTGCCGCTGGTGCTCGAGCTGAGCTTCGTGCAGTGCGGTTACTGGATCACGTCGCTGCTTCGCGTGCAGTTTGTCAACGATAGCGTCGACGACATCGCGTACCTGTTCTTCTGCATGGCCGAGAGCTTCTTCAACTTTGGACAAATCTCGTTCACGTGTGCGATCGCGTTCAACATGTACCGCTCCGTGGTGTCGTACGCCGACGTGCTGATGGACTCGCACAGCGCCAAGCAACGGTACCGGACCTACACGGTCAACGTGATGCTACTGTCGCTGCTTGGGTCCATCACGCTGTCACTCGTGGGGTATCGCAAATACGACGCCGACGTTTCGCTCGACAGTTTCCAGCCGTGCCTGTACCCGACGTGCCGCCTGATCCTGTACGTGTACTACCCGCTGTTGGCGTTCGGGTTCAACTTCATCTTCTACATCCGATTCAAGCGCACGATTGGTGAATCCTATCCAATGTCGGCGACCGGACGACTGAACAAGATCGCGCGCTCGTACCTGGTACTGTTCTTCATCTGCTGGGGGAGCTTGATCACTCTCACAGGTATCCAGTCTCCCGATCCGAAGGGCAACGCCGATGCCGACATGCAGCTGCTATTCTTCATTCTGCAGTCGATTTTTGACGTCCTCGGCGTGGGGACTGCAGTCATCACGCTCACGAATTTCCACCGTTGTCGCAAGGCGTTCGATTTCGGTCTATCGCTGAAGAACATCGACCCAAACAGCATCGAGTTCGAGGATCCTGTCAACATTCTCGGTGAAGGCACGTTCGCGTTGGTGCTGAAGGCGAAGTGGCATCAGGGCGTGATGGAGAATTCGATCTCGCGCACTGTGGATGTCGCAGTCAAGACGTTCAAGCACACACAGTTCGAGTGTCTGGATCAGATGAAGGAAGAAGCGTACCTGTCGTCGAAGCTGATGCATCCGTGCGTGATGATGACGTACGGGTGTTACACCAGTGGCAGCAATCTGTACATCGTGTACGAGTTTCTCGGTGGCGGTACACTGCAGGACTTTCTCGACGCAAGCACAAGTTTGCCCTATGAAACAGTTCTCCGGTACGCCCACATGATTGCGATGGGGATGCGGTTTCTCCATGGTCTTCCGGTTCCCATCATTCATCGGTAAGTTTTACTTTTTCGTCTTCCTCTATTGATTCTGCAGATGTGAGTCTGTTTCTAACCTCTTTGACTTGATGCTGAACAACCACAGTGACTTGAAGCCGCTGAACTGTATCTTTGACTCCGATCAAGAGATGCTGAAGGTGGCTGATTTTGGCGAGTCGCGCTTGTTCCGCAAGAACGAAGTTGTAAAGCATGAACGCCCAGACTTCTTCCCATCGGCTGATTTGACGCTGCAAATGACGACTAATATTGGCAGTGCGTGCTGGGCGGCTCCTGAGGTGCTGAAGGATGAAGCCACATCAGAGTACTCGGTCAAAGTCGACGTGTACAGCTTCGGCATCATGTGCTGGCAGCTGTACACGTGCAAGATCCCGTACGTCGACATTCCGGGCAGCGTGCTTGCTGTCGCGGAGGCAGTTTTGGATGGCCATCGCCCGGAAATCCCCGAGGATTGCCCCACCCTTTTTGCAAAGATCATGCGGCGCTGCTGGCACGAGAGTGCCCCACGTCGTCCCAATTTTGAAGATATTGTGCAGTTGCTGGAGATGGAGCTCGCCGATGAGCGCAGGCGGCAGTCGCTCACCAACTACTCGGCACCGCCAATCAACGGCGGGTATCTGCGAAGGAAAGCGGAGTTTGCGCACACGACGTCTTCGACATCTTCGTGAGCGAGCATGTGCAAAGGAAAGGAGTCAACGGATCAGCCACCGTCGCCTGCCCTCAATCTCAGTAACTGCATGTATTCAGGTCTGCGAGCATTAATATAAAAGCCTATCTATTGAATACAAAGTTTTGACCTCGTTGACTCTTTCACGTTCTGCTCCAGCATTGCGGTTTTTGACACGCGACTGCAATTGGCACCAAATGCTATGTGCGACTCTCTGATGCTAGGATCCCATCGACCGACCGGTCGACCCGCCCGAAAAGACGCGCTCGCCCAACTGCAGTTCTGCCATCTGCGGGTCAGGCGCAATGGATGGACTTTGAAACGAAAGCGGTTGTGGCGCTTCTTCGAGTGATCAGGTGCAGCGAGCGCCTTTCGCGTACGAGTCGTCTGGCAGAAGAGCGAAGTGAGAGCGTAAGCGAGCTGCTGAGTCCACGCAACGATACGTCTACGACAGACACTACGGAGGTCAGCGTGCAGTGATATTGTTCCAGCGCACCGTTGCTTCGCTTTAGCATGAAGCTGTGGGGGGGAAATGGGCTGCTGCTACTGCTGCTGTCGTCTCTAGGGATCATCTCACTGTCAACCAGCCGCGTCGAAGCCCGAGTGATCCAGGTTGCGCTGAACACACTACCGCGCTCGCCAGAAGCTGTGTTGTTGCTCTCGAAGGCTCGCGCTGGCGTCGCAGCTTCCGATGTGAGCACCTTTGAATCCTCAGGGGACGCTCCTGGTCACCTGGAAGCCGCAGAGACGCGTATTTACAGTGGCGAAGGCTCGCACACGATCCAGGTCCAAGTCGGCGGACAGCCGCGCGAGCTGATCATCGACACTGGCAGCGGCAAGACGGCTTTCATCTGCGAAGGCTGCCACGACTGCGGTGAGTCGCACGTGAACGCGCCGTTCCAGTTCACGAGCAAGACCAAGTACCTCACGTGCGACCTCTCCGAGTCTCCGCTGCCCGCAATCTTCAGCAGGTTCACGCAGAAGAGGTCGGCGAACAGCTGCATAAAGTGCGCCGAGAGCAAGTGCGAGTACAGCCAAACATACGTCGAGGGGGACTACTGGGTCGCCTACAAGGTCTCAGATGAGATGCAGTTTGCGCAGAACCAGCCCGAGTTCAAGTCGAGCGTCGACTTCGGGTGCATCTACAAGCAGAACGGCGTGTTCAACCTGCAGACGTCGGACGGTATCATGGGCTTCTCACGGCATCCGGACTCGATCTTCGAGCAGTTTTACAGGAACGGAGTCACAAAGTCGCGCATCTTCTCGCAGTGTCTCGGCTCGCAGGGCGGCATGCTCACGCTCGGTGGCGTGGATTTGTCGATTAACTACGACGATAAGGTCATGTACACGCCCATTCGAGACACCGGGTACCAGTACTGGACCGTCACGCTGCTCTCGATTGAAGTGGGCAGCGTGACAATGGACGTCGACAGCGAGGTATTCAACAGTGAGCGCGGCTGCGTATTCGACAGCGGCACGACGTTCGTGTACTTGCCCTCGGCAGCGGAGGAGCCCTTCAAAGCTGCGTGGAAACAGGTGGTAAGGAACGACCAGTTCCCGATCAGCAGTTCGTACTTCACGCTCTCAGAGGCCGAGGTGGCGCAGTTCCCGAGCATTTGCTTTTTGTTTCTCAATAGTGCGAGACTGTGCATGGCCCCCGAGCTGTATTTTTATCGGAACGCGCCTGGACGGTACGCCGGCACGATTTTCTTTGGCGACGGCGCCAAGTCGACGATCATCGGCGCCAGCGCGCTGACCAACTACAATGTGATCTACGACATTGACAACTCGCGCATCGGCGTCGCCAGGGCCAACTGTGAGGCGTCTGTGCGCACGGGCGAGGATGGAACTGCAGCGGTGGTCGAACTGAGTCTCAGCCCCGGAGGCAACACATTCCGCTCCGCGGTGTCGCCATTGAGCGATGCGGGTGTCGCGACGCAGTGGCTGCTTGCGCTGGTCACGTTCTTCGGAATCGCAGGGCTCGTGAACTCACTCTGGACGGAGCTCAGGAACGTCAAAGCTGAGAAAGCACTCGAGGCGGCAGTGAACAAGGCGCTGGACAAAAAGAAGAGCAAGCCCATCGAGCAGCAACACGAGGAGATTGGGGAAGTTGAGCCAAAGCACAATGACTGGCCATCCTTGTCGTTCGATGAGGACAACGTGAGCATGTTCTCGTTCATCCTCATGCACGACGACCAAGAGCTCAATACTAACCAGGAGCTTGAGAACAAATAAAGAGAGCGTCAGGTAGACGGCTGCATTGCATTCCATTCGGCCGAGGCAGTATATTGACGACCAACTAATCAGGCGAAGCACCAGCTTCATTGGTGTCACATCTATACAGCAAACAAATGGAATGTACTGAATGGATGGATAGGCAGGAATCGATGCTCTGTCGCTGGTTTCATTATATTTGTCGTCTCGTTTTTCTTCTATTGCAAGGAAAATGCTGAGCAGAATTGGTAAGAAGCTTGCTCACTTATCCGAGCGCGACGTCCATGGCCATCATGACGATGAAGCCCACGATGACGCCGAACGTTGCCAGCTTCTGGTTGCCGCTCTGGTTCGCTTCGGGGATGAGGTCGTCCACGACTACGAAGATCATCGCACCGGCGGCAAACGCGAGCGCGTATGGGAGAATCGGCTGCACATACATCACGGCACCAGCACCAATTATCTACAAAGCAGCACACATCAACAGATTTTAACAAACCCAAGACTGAATTGGCGATCAAAGCTCAAGCAGTAATCATACGCACCCCTCCGATCGGCTCGACGAGACCGCTGAGCTGACCCCACATGAACGCCTTCCACGCCGACATGCCTTCTCTGCGTAGTGGCATCGACACCGCGAGTCCTTCTGGGAAGTTTTGCAAGCCTAAAGTGATCATAGCATGAGGTTGGATCGTGTTATACACAGGCTTTGCCACATGAAAACCTGCAAGAATATGCAACGCACCGATGCCGATGGTGAGGCTCACAGCGTTCGAGAAGGTCGCGCTTGGACTGTGTCCGATGCTACCAAAGCCCACACCGACCGCCATTCCCTCTGGCAAGTTGTGCAGCGTAATCGCGATCACGAGTAGCAGTACGCGACGAAAGCTGTTTGGTTTGCCACCAGCGTGGACACCGTAGCTCGCCATCGGGTCCGGTCCTGCAGCCACTCGCGAGTCGTACAGATCGTCGTTCTTCTTGCTCATGTTCTCTGGCTTGCCGAACCACTTCTCGATCATCGGCAGCACGCTCTCGGTGGCAAAGAGTGCCGCCGCGCCGAGTCCAAAGCCAATCGCAGCAGGCAAGAACGCAAAGCGGCCGTAGATGCCTGACTCCTCCGCAATCTCAATCGCAGGTGCCAGCAGCGACCAGTATGAGGCCGCAATCATCACGCCGCCGGCAAAGCCCTACTCGATGAGAGGATGCACACGCATTGATACATCAAGAACAACAAGTGTGGAGATGCAAAAGAAGAGTGAAGTGGCAGCGGCCGCCCACGTACGAGCATCCAGTCGAGGATCTTCTGACTCTTCTTCTTGTCGTTCACATCGAGGAAGAACACCATCGCAGAGCCCTAGCATATTATACAGACATCACCATATACACACACAGCATTAACATCCACGGACCACAGCATCCGCAGCATTTGCGTGTTGGTCTCTCTTGTCCATTCTGATCCAAGATTCAATGCACAATCCGACGAGTCTGACATGGCACGAACGCGCGGCACCACGCTGCTTTCACCAACGCCCCACGGAGGGGAAGACGCCGGCATACAAGCACGCACAGGCACGCAGACAGACATGCGACCGCAATACTTACTGCGGCGGTGAGTCCCCATGTCACGAGCGTGCCGAGGAATGCCTGGACGACCGAATGCTGGTCCGGAATCATGATGCTGACGGCTCGAAAATGTGTGCGCTGAAGCACTTCTCTTGCACTTGTGTACTGCTTGCTTGATTGGGTGCGTGGCCCACACCATTTGCTTTCAATCGGTTGCGTGGACCACATATTACATTTCAACAACGTTTCGACCCACCAACCGACAGCAGAAAGGATGACGCAGCGCGACGAGTTCGAGATGGGGCTGCGCGTGCAGCGCGTGGAGCAGCAGATGGATGCGTTGCCTGCCAGCTGGAAGCAGTTTGCGGGGAATCCCATGCACATGAGCCACTATGGCACCACTATCAACACCTTCCGCGACAACCCGGAGCTGCAGCCGACCAGGGCGTACGTGCAGAGCGCGCTGCAGGCGCTCAAGCAGCAGTTGGCAGCGTGAGCTGCGTGCGCTTATAAGCTTGTCGACGGCTGTGGCTGGATACGATGCTGCTAACAATGCTGGATGCGGCTTTGCCTCTGTGAACCTACAAACATTAGGGACAGTGTTACGCTCAGTGAAAGAGAGATGGGAGAGATCATTCGACAGGAGTGGCAAACCGACATGACGCGCAGCGTGCTGGAGACGCGGCTGAACCGCCATCACAGCAAAGACGGACCTGTTGTGCGGCGATCTGCGAACGGTGTTGTGTATGCGACTGCGCAGCCTGCATCTGGTGAGCCATTCATCCTCGACGCGATTGCGACACCGCCACGACGCAAGAAGTAGAAATCATCGCTCAGGTGCATGCTATGAGTCGTGAGTGAATCTTGGAGAAGAAGTGAAAGGTTTCTATTCATGAGTGTCGATTAAGCTATAACCCCTCGTATCTGATACATCAGTGTGTAGAGCTAGAAAATGTTGAGCGGTGGCGTGCTCCCCATGTCCAGAGAGCGATGCACCTTGCGCTGTGCATTGAGCAACTTGTCCTAGTAATGAAAACACACCAGAGCACCCAGCACTCATGTCAACAATAAGTGACTACTGCAGCTGCGTCCTCAATAGCATTCATGGCGTACCTGCACGCGATCTTGCAGCCACCACTTGTGCTGCCCCAGCACAGCCTCAAGACAATTACTCTCATCGTCCCCACCGTCTTCATCGCTCTGTCCGTAGTCTCCATGGAAGAAGTCGACCATCGGTGCTTCTGGAATGCCCGGCTGGAACTCAAAGACGTGCAACCGCTCCGCTTCCGTTTTTGTAATGACGCTGGTAGCTTCGCCTTGCGGAACAGATCTACCGGGCGTGCCTCGCTGCTTTGACGGCTGCTTCCTGCGAACCAGGCGCCGCACTCGCTTACACGGACGCCGAGGTGAAGCTTCTGACACTGGAGATGGCGAGCGTAAGCACCGCCGAACGCAGTGCACGCGCGCAAACTTCGTTGTACGCTGCCTCTCCGTGTCAGTCTCGGTCTCGGACCCCGAGAACTGCGTGGTCATGGTAGTTGGCTGCACCTTCAAATCGGAACGCTGCGTTACCACACGAACACAAGCGGCCACAAATATATATATATATATGAGCACACTCCGCACACACACACAGTAAGCAGTGCCATGCAGATATACAGCATGAGCAGCGCCGATCGCGCACGTACAAAGGCGGCAGCTTCGGCTTCTTCTCCACTTCACGCGCGCTCGGACTGCTTAACTGTTTGTGGCACTTTGGCACTTCAATTCCGCATCGGAAGTTGCCGTGCCGATTTGAGCCAATCAGAGACACACATTCGCCAAAAAGGCAACTTCAACGTTCAATGCGGAAATCGATACAATCCTTGTCAGAACCCGTGGTCGGGCAAAGGTGTCGGAGCAATACTGAGACGAGATGATGGCATGAGCATGAACCCAACTTCGTCACCTGCCCACGTGTGAGGAGGTTGGATACATGCTCATGCACATCCTGTCCATATATTAGTATTTGTGTGGTTTGTGCGTCGAAAGTATAACCTTGAATTAGTACTGCGATGCGTTCTCTCCGTCGTGGCACAAGCCAGGGGAACGCCTTCCGCCTCGATACGCTCACGAGCTCAGTCTCGAAATCGACAGCCATCGCACCAACAGAACACACGCTCGACTACGAGCCAAGAGCGAGAATGCTGCGCTTCTACCACGTGGTCTGGAGCACGCGCGACCTGCTCGCGCCCTGGCGGCACATTGGCGGCTTCGCCTACGACTACGCCAGCGTCTTGGAGTCTTGTGGTCGTGAGTGCCGCGGAATGAGCTCGAGATCGGGTTTATCTAATAAACCCATTTTCATAACGTTGTGCTTCATTTTTAACGCATAACCCCAATCAATCATTTTGTTTGTCCCGTTTTGAGCTCAAAATGTGGACCGCCCCAGAATGATCGTTCCAAATGGAGCTGCTCCAATGACACGCGAGGCACAATAACAGAGACGATCGATGGTGCTGCGCATGGCCTCGAACGGCTCGGCATCGCTGCTCATGCTAACGCGCATGCACCGCAGCTGCTCTGCTGGCGTCGCGCTGCAGCGAGTGTCCGCGCGTAGCTTCCACCGCTCCGTGGGCATCGTGGGCATGCCGAACGTCGGCAAGTCCACGCTCTTCAACGCGCTCACCAAGACTGAGAACGCGCAGGCGGCCAACTACCCGTTCTGCACGATCGACCCGAACATCGCGCGCGTGGCCGTACCAGACGAGCGCGTGCACCGCCTCGCCGAGATCGAGAAGTCCCAGCGAGTCATTGAGACGCAGGTGCGTGTGCTGTCTATTGGCAATCTTCATTCACGTCGCGGGTCGTTCGTTAGCTGATTGTGTCCTTGTACTTGTGCTATGGGCAGCTCGAGTTTGTTGACATCGCAGGGCTTGTCCGTGGTGCGTCCAAAGGCGAGGGTCTCGGAAACAAGTTCCTGGAAAACATCCGTCAGGTGGCAGTCATCGCGCACGTGGTGCGCTGCTTCGAAGACACCAACATCCTGCACGTGGACGAGTCCGTAGACCCGATCCGCGACCTGGAGACGATCCGCACGGAGCTGATCCTCTCAGACCTGCAGAATGTCGAGAAGCGCTTATCGAACCTGGCGAAGAAGAAGAAATCCACGGACCCGACGATCCCGGCGCTGCTCGAGGTCCTCGAGCGTCTCCAGCCGCACCTTGAAGACGGCAACCAGGCGCACGGCATGGTCTTTGAGAAGCCCGAGGAGCAGATCCAGTTCGAGCGTCTGCAGCTGCTGACTGCGAAGAAGGCGATGTACCTGTGCAATGTCTCGGAAGATGACGCAGCGAACGGCAACGCGATGACGGAGCTCGTGCGTGAGCGCGTGGAAGCCGAAGGAAGCCTGTGCATCAATGTCTCGGGTGCGCTCGAAGAGGCGGCCGCGTCCTTTGACGACGAAGCGAACCAGCTCGAGTACCTCCAGGAGAGCGGCCTGAGTGAGACGGGACTCACCAAGGTCATCCGCGCCAGCAAGGACCTGCTGCAGCTGCAGACGTACTATACGGTCGGCGAGAAGGAGGCGCGCGCGTGGAACGTGCCGTTCGGCGCAACTGCACCCGTCGCGGCCGGCGTGATCCACTCGGACTTTGAGCGCCTGTTCATCCGTGCTGAGACCGTCGCGTA
Organism: Globisporangium barbulae; assembly: GCA_023337805.1. Classification (NCBI taxonomy): domain Eukaryota; phylum Oomycota; class Peronosporomycetes; order Pythiales; family Pythiaceae; genus Globisporangium; species Globisporangium barbulae. Next base: position 1,983 of record JAADXK010000622.1, on the reverse strand, counting down.
CGACGACTTTGTGCGCGCCGGGAGCATGAAGGCCGCCAAGGAGAAGGGCTACGTGCGCTCGGAAGGCAAGGAATACTTGTGCCAGGACGGCGACATCTACAACTTCCTCGTCGGCAAATAGAGAGGGATTGGCACAGGAATGCAGATGCTAGGCTAACAACATGTTGGCTGTGAATACATATAGAGGCGACAACATATCATTCATGGATAGCTTATACAGAGCTCTTGACGATGTAATCGGAATACATTAGTGGCTTTAGACGGCGAAGATCCTGCGGTTTACGCAGTCACTCGTCAGCTTGACACACTGTTGTCTTGTTGACGATAAAGAGCTGCTCGCATTGATCGCTAATCTGTTGCCATGACTCAAAGTGGTCACGTGGAGGTAGTGGGCGCCGCGAAGGCGCAAAGCTTCCGGTATCTTTGCACGTCCGTGCGATCACCACCTCAACGAGTCCAGTACGAGCGACGGTAACAGCAAGCAACCATGACGTGCAATACGTTGGATCCGCCACTCGCGTGACTTGACGGCTTGCTGCAGGGAAATCCGTGTGACGCGCGTTCCTGCTTCGACTTGACGAGCGGGCAGGAGTCTGCTTGACAACCAGCTGAGTTCACCACTGGCGTAACGTGACGGCTTGGTCGGCGCATCTGCTACGACAGATCTTCATACGAGCCACGAGAGTGGGAGAACGGGACGAGGGGACCGCCATGCGCTGGCGTCCCCTGTCTGCATCTCGCGATGCGACCCTGCGCCGTCGGAAGAGCACGATTTCCAATCTGTTGCTTGTCTCTGAATTGAGAATGCGACGTTGCATGCCATTCGAAATGAGTGGCTGTGTTGATTTAGAACTTTACTCCCTCCCGTCCTGATTTTGTGCTGGCAGAATACCGCCCCTTAGTTTCGAAATCACAAATATGGGCGGCTTGATTCGTTTTAAAAAATGGGTTGTGGTTAGTTTATTAGCCACAGCCAAAGTCAGACAATCAAGAAAGCTAATGAGAAGAGAGCGAGCGATCACGGTGGAAGGAGATGTGCTGGAAGCGAGCCTGCGCAACCTCGTGGCGAAGCAGACGCTGTGCTGGATCTTCGTGGGTGGCAAGGGCGGTGTGGGCAAGACCACGACCTCGAGAAAGAGGAGATCCAGGAGAACAATCTGAGCTGCATCTGACTCTCAAAGAGATATAGATTCCTTTGTGGATGACTTCGCTGACTTCTGGTTTGCTATCGAGCCAGGATGCAAAGCGAGATGCTGCGTCTATTCCACAGTAAATTGGGTGGCTCCTGGCTAGATGAAGTCTCTTGACGATCTCACCTTGGACCTCGACGCTGTTTTCGCCTTGGACATCGACACTGTTTTCGCGTTGTAGGAATTTCTGCTATGGCTATCTTGTATTATGAGAGTACTACTAAGCCGTGCCAAAGACGACTCATGCCTGTGTTGAGGAAAGCAGAGACAGCCATCATGACCAATTGACAAGCATGAGAGCTCTATCAGCAAAGCTCGAATGAAATCGTAAAATTCGTCACGTGAGGAGGATTCAAAATCTGCAGCGAGTGCTACTGCTACGCAAAATTGATACTGTAGTCGGCAGCAAAGGGCTCCACAAAGTTAGGCGCTCGTGCCAATTGGCGCGTAGCTCGAGCGCTTCTTCACGTTCTTGGCGCCAATCGCGACGAACGCGACGAAGGCCGAGCACACTGCCAGGACAGGCACCCAGGCGCTGCTGACGATGGAGGTAGAAGTCACTTGCAGGTTGAGCTCCGTCAGATCACCAGCCTCGAGCTCCTCGATGTCCGCTGGGTACTCAAAAGTCGCGCACTTCTCTTCGCCAAACACAAAGCACTCGAACATGTAGAGACCGTGCAGTGGCTTGACTGCCGGCACCATGTGGCCTGCGCCCTTGATGGTCTTGAACGTCAAACCTTCATAGCCCTGGACGTACCCAGCGAGCTGCTTGTCCGGACCGAACCACGCCTTC
>JAADXK010000621.1:0-18942 GCA_023337805.1 Globisporangium barbulae | reverse complement strand
TTAACTTCACGAGCCTTCAATCGTACCAAAGTAGATCGACTCGTACCTTATGATGCATGCATCCTTCAGCGTCGACGAGGCGAACGGTTAGATTATTGAGACCCTGATCGACACAACCAGGCAGTATTGATGAGATTCATGCTAATTGCATCAATAGCTGAACAAGCTCGCTTACCGAAAGTGCCAGCTTTGCCAACCTTGGGATCTGGGACCCAAAGTTCCAAGCTGATGCGCTGTCCGAGATGACTTTCACAGTGATCCCACGCGTTGCGGCATCGATCAACGCGTTACCAATCTGTGTTGCAACGATTTCAAATAGAAAGGTAGTCAGACATCGACCTGTCATCGACCATGATTTTCACAAACAACCTACCTCCTGATGTGTGAATACGAAAAAACACACGTAGAGGGTTCTCTTCGATGATGCGACGACCTGCTTGAATCTCGAGAGCGCTTCGACATCGTCCTTGAAGAAAAACGTCTAGTCCTCCATCGCCGGGACGTCAAGCGCCTTCAAAATGACACTCGGAGACAACAGTTGTCATCTGGTACTTGAGCGCCACTTCTAGAACGTGTCAATAGCCGAAAAATATAACTGAGTTTCAGTATTAACACAGTTTGCATATATTTGCAAGATAAACACTAATCAAGTCAAAACCATAAAAACCGCTTCTTTCAAGGTCATTTCCGCAAATAAAATTGCCTTCATTTATTGAAGTGGAAGAAAGAAGACAAGAGGCAAGCAAGCAATGGAGCAGCTCCGAGCTGCTGTGATGGCGTCTGCTGGTCGAGAGGAAGTGCCAGTGCCAGGCTTTAAGCTCTCGTGGGAGACCATTGTGGTCGCAATGGAGATCGTCGCGGCGCTGGGCACGTCGCTCTTCCTGCTCTACCGCAAGGCGAAGAGCGACCGCAGCCTGCCAGCGGTGTCGGCTTCCAACTACAACTCCTCGTCGCCTCACCACTTCGGCTCGCCGATCACACAGCCGCGCGGCTTCTGGTCGTTAAATGCGCTGCTCTACTTCCGCGTCGTCGCTCTCGCATTCTACGTCGTCGTGCAACTCTACGACATCTACCGCACGCGGCTGATCTGCCTGATCTTCTACACGTCGTGGAACTTCATCGCGCAGGGCGTGTACTTTGGCATCGCTGTGGCGCGCACTCTCCAGGCACGCAGACTGCAGGGCTCGAGGCGAGGGTACACACCGCTGCTGGATGAGAACTCGAACACCGCAGCAGAAGCAGCTGTAGTCAGACACCCACATCGTGGCTGGTTCCGGCTTGAGCTCGCGTTAGATGTGTGTCTCGCGACGTCGATCCTGATCAGCGTCGTCGTGTGGACGATCCTGTACCCGTACGCGGTCAAGATGCACTACCCGGAGAAGATCCTCAACTGGGTCAGCTACTGTCAACACGCGCTCAACCTCGTGTTCCTGCAGGTCGACTTCCTCAGCACGCGCCACACGGTCTCGTTCCACGCGCTACCATTGCTCATCGCCTGGCCGTCTATGTACTCGGTCTTCACGTGGTTCCTCCACGGCACGGTCGCCAAAGGCTTCTGGCCGTACCCGTTCATGGAAGTCAACACGCCGTACGCGCCGCTCTGGTACGCTGGCTTGCTGCTCGCACACGTCGTCGGGCTTGCAATGGTGTACATCATCTCGCGCTGCAAGTCTTCCGGTGACGCCATTGCAATCAGCAGTAACGAACTGGAATCGGCGGGGCACTGAAGGCGTTCGTTTTCTGTATCTTACATTCACGGGATTAGCAGTAGCAGCAGCAGAGTTATAAACAACAGGTCATGTCTTACGCTGCTAGCTCTTATAAACAACAAACTCGGACGCTCCGTCCTCCAAAATGTCCTCTTCGAGGGACAGACAAATAATGAACGTCCTTTTTCTTCTTTCGGTTCGCTTTCGTTCATTCTGCTGAGCTTCACGATACGAGCTTCACTTCGATGAGTTCACCGCCTTCCAAGTCATAATACTTCACAGTGGAAGTACATCGTTTGTGTGAGAAAGACACCTTGAGGAATACGAAGCGCAAGCGGAGCTTACATACCTGAAAAGACCGAGATGGAGCCATCACTTCGCCATCAAGGCGCAGCGAAACGTTCAGGATGTTCGTATTCCGGAGATGGGAAATGCTCACGAGCAACGTCTCCACCTTGGCGCTCTGCATGCGAGAATATTCATGTGAGTTTCATCACTCGCACGAACAGTTGAGCAGAGGTTGTCAACGACGACAACTCGAAACTCACCGGAACAATGTGATGGCTCTCTGTCATGCCGTCGCTAAACCGCAGCTGCACGGAGATCGCCGACGGGTCAACAAAGTTCTCTATCTCTACTGCGATCTCGTCGTCGTCGCGCAGTCCGTACGACTCGATCGTCTCGCTTAAGCGCAGCTTCACACCCAGTGCACTCAGCACCACAGCCTCGGCGTACGCAATGTTGTGCTTCTTGCAGAAGCTCGCATGCAGCTTCTCGATCGTAGACGACTGTCGCAGTTGCAAGTGTAACGTCAACAATCCCTCCCCTTGAAGCATACATAGGTACACACAATCATTTTCACAAAGTCCGTACCGCGTCGATCTTGAAGATCTCGGGCCGCTTGCCTTCGACAATCAACCGTAGACGCACAAATGTCTTCATGTTCGCCGTGCTCTGCTTGGAGAAGTCCACCTTGGCGTCAATGAGGTCGCCGGCCTCCAGATCGTTCCACGCTGGCGTTGCGGATAACGACAGTGCTTCGCCGTCGAGCGACATGTGCACCGCCGAGCGTGGGAGGCCGAGCAGGTCGCAAAAGTTCTTGTACAGCACCTCAAACGGCTCTTTCTACATGAACAAGTTGAGTGTTCCAACACCGCAGAATTGCTCACCACCAAGTTTCCTCTAAAATCAAAGCATCAATGCGGAAATGAAAGCGTACCATGTGGATCGGGACCTCGTCGGTGCGCCCGCCGTTCGAGCGGATCTTGAGCATGATGCGCTCGCCCTTGTCTGTCTGATGAGCGTGGGACGCAGTACCATTCGCTTGCTCTACTGAGCTTGCGTGGGACGACGAGAGGGTCTGGAAGCCGTCATCTTTGCTGGATTTGCTGATGGTGACAGAGAAGTCGTCGTCATCCGAGTCCAGCGAAATGATTTCGCGAAAATTCGCGTTGCTCTCCTGCTGGGAGATCTGGCGCTGCGTAGTTGAGATTTTGCTACAAAGCAGCAGTATGTGTACCGACAGCTCACGTTGGTATTCAGCACACACTACTGCATGGCAGTCCGTAGTAGTACGCACCTCATGATCGCACGCGTCTGGTTCAACACCGAGTCCTGTGCGATCCGTTGCGCGATCTCGATTTCGATCTGTAGCTCACTTTGCCGGATAGCTTCGCGCTCTCGCTCAGTCATGAGCATCTCGACGCTACCTTCATCGTCGTCGTCGTCGTCCAAGTTGACTGCATCATATCCACCAAGACATCGCGACCGTGATCAGCTAGGGATCCGCTACATAAAAACATCATGCGCTGGGTACCTGTTCGCTGCACTCCGCTCCTCGGCGACGTGCTCTGGCGTAGACTCCGCTGGCGCTTGCGCACAAGCGGTGACTCTTCATAGAACGACGACTCTTCATCACTCTCTGACTCGGACGACGAGAAGCTCACTGGCGACAGCAGCGGACATGAGGACGCATGTGGTGGCGTCAGTCACACAGCACGACAAGAAACACGACAGTCAGTCAGGAGGCAAGCGCTGCAGGCAGAACCCCGCATGAGACACAGAGAGACATCGAGACACGCACCAAAGTGCTGGCGCTTGCGGTTGCGCTCGAGCGGGTTGTAGAGCTTCACGCGCTCTTCGTCTTCGTCCGAGCTCATCTGCTCTACCTTGTCCTCTGGCACGCTTTTTCTGGTACAAACGAAGAGGTTATGACCCTCCACGAGTTTGTTTTATTTTGGGCTCACTGATTTGCCACAATCATCGAGCCCAAAATAAGACGCGCTGAATCATAAATGACCCAAACGAAAGAAACTGGCGAAAAGACATGTGACTTGCTTTCACTATGCTCACGCTAGCTCGAGCTCGATCAGGACGCGAGCAAGCGTGAGCATAGTGAAAGCAAGTCACATATTTTTTGACTGGCATTATTATCGCATTGTGAAGCAAGTCGGTCTTTCTGGCATTATCATTTCGCTCCATGAGCACGCGTACTCCACGCTAAAGATCGAGCAAAACCTCTCCAATTACTCGGTACATTAGCTCGTTCAAAATGTAGGCGAGATGACGAAGTTTGCTCGCTAAGACGTGCAAAACGTAGGCGATATCACGAATGTGGTCGCTATAAAACCATCATGCTCGCCAAAACCACTCGCTTGTGTGTCGACGCTTGAATCTGTTATTCTTGTATTTCTTCATTCCGATTGAAAGATGAAGAAAATTTTCCTATAATTGTGCGTTAGACACGGATGCTATAAGATGATCTCAGCACACTTGCTCAACATTTACGGGCAGCTTCGAAGCCCTCGAGGATCGTGGTGTTCTCATCGTTTGTCGTGTGCGCTGCTTTGCTGTTGTCGCAAGACCCTGGCAAACGCAGAGACAGACAGCACAGACAGTAAGACCAGCCAAAATCTGTGAGGCAAAAGCTATCAGGAATCGTCAAAGGACATCTGTCATTCCAGACTGATTGTAGGTTGAGTGACGATGATGTTGTAACTCTAGCTTTAGTCCAAGTCTAGATTGAAAGGGCATCAGACGAGAGAATAACTTGAGAGAGAACAGATAGTCATCCTAGTGAACTTTAGGACAGACTTGCATATGAGCTGCAGCGACTATTGTCGACTGCAACACCCCAGGGTGGTTTTGTGCCTCTAGAGGCTTTCCATCCTCAATCCCATTCTTATTGAGTGGAACGCAAGTGTCTTTCATCTTTCCTGTTCCCGACTAGACTAATCGCTGGAGGTCAGACCTCTGAGCTTGAAGTGGACAGAATTGCTCGCGCGATCTTTGTTAAAAGCAAACAGACTCAACCGTTTATCATGCGCTTGTTGTCAATCACACAAAACTGTTTACATACACACAGGCTCACAGAGTAACATAATCTTTCAAACGAGACGGGGCGCAAGTGACAGTCAAACTTGCAGCAGCTCCAAAGACATGTTTCGGCAAGCGCTGTTGGCTTAAAGCGCACTTCAATACCCTAAATGCGAAACAGTATCAACCCAATTGTGCTGCATATCTACACAGTGTACATCCTACACAGATACTCACCGCCGCTCGGAGACGACCAAGCTCTGTGAATGGTTCACTTGCGTTTTTGGCCGCCACAATACGAACAACAGCAAGATTGCGACCAAAGCGTCAGCAAGCTACATACGTATGCACAACAGACATATCAGCTTAGTACATACACGTAGATCATTCGGTAATAAAGCACTAAGTTGGTACACACCTTCGTATCTGTGAATGCATACATGCATATACCAATGGTGTGTTTGGCTTTGGCGAGGAAGTGCAGCAGCCGCTCAAACGCGTGACTGGTGCGTGATACCAGGACGACATTTGCGTTAACGATGGTAGTCATCCACTCGCACGGGCGCATTTCATCATCCCCAAACACCAGGTTCTCAGCTACGAAATTGTTGGCTGGTCGAATGCCGTGGTCCCGCAGCACGCGCTTCAAGGTCGACTTCGGCATCATGAACGGCGGGTACGGACCACTGAGAACTCCACCCTCGCGCGCGTGAGGACGGCGGCGTGTTTCATGCGATCTTGGCGTACCCATGTGTAAACGAGCTGCTGTTGTTGCTCTGTCAGAAGGCAGGGACGGCCCTTGCGCGTCGCACCACTCGCCATAAAGGTGGTTGAACACAAGTTGGGGCGTCCACCACTCAAGTTTTTTTGTATGTATGTAAAGACCTGTTGCCAAAAAGTGTGAAACAATGTCTACAGCTAGGAATAGTGCCTGTACCGGTATTTCATCAAGTGACCGGATCTCTATTGATTTGCCCTCATAAAGTCGAAAAATAAAGGTGAACACTTTGGTCCGTTGTACTGTCACCAGTATGCATACCAGTTCTGCATTCACACCTATGTCCACCCAAGGGTTTACCGGTACTGGTGGTCTTCGACTTTCGACTCAAAAAGCGCACGTCCACCACACACAACAATGCTGCGCCGCCACTCGCGTCCGATGCTGCGCGCGCTCGCTCGTCAGAGCAGCAGCAGCAACGGTAGTGCGCTCGTAGCGACAGCACGTGGTCGCTTCGCATTGCAGCAGCAGTGGGGTGCTCGCGGCTTCGCTGCGCTGTCGATCCGCGATGGCCGCGTGTCGTTTTGGGAGCGTGAGTATGCGCGCCAGCAGCAGCTCGCTGTTGAGGCGTTGGAAGCTGCGCAAGCCGCAGGTGAGCCCATCGAGGTGCGCGTGCAGCTCGACGATAAGCAACAGGTGTTCTACATTTTCCAGGGTGTGAAGGGCGTGTCGACGCCCATCGACGTGCTCAAGCGCCTGCACGACGAAGGCTTCGCCAAGCAGCAGGCGCTCGCGGCGCAGCTCGACGGCTCGGAGGTGGTCGATCTGCGCTCTACCTTTGACCGCTCGTGTTCGCTTCAATTGCTTGAGTACGTACATGCGTTGCTTATACTCATGTGATTCAAAGAGGCAGTGCTTGGACTCGCTAACCCTCTCTTTATCTCGTGCGTCTTCATACTGCTAGCTTCTCGAAGGACGAAGGCAAGAAGGTGTTCTGGCACTCATCAGCGCACGTGCTCGGCCAGGCGCTCGAGGATAAGTTTCAGGAGAAGGTTCGCCTCTGCGACGGCCCTGCGCTCAGCGAAGGCGGCTTCTTCTACGAGATGTTCCTGGAAGACGGGCTCACGGTCTCCGAGACGGACTTTGAGGAGCTGAGCAAGAGCATCAAGCGCATCGTCAAACAGCGCCAGCCCTTCGAGCGCATGGACGTGACGCGCGAGTTCGCCAGCGAGCTCTTTGAGTACTCGGACTTCAAGCGCCAGATGCTGCACAAGATCCCGAGCCACGAGAAGATCTCGCTCTACCGCTGCGGCCCGCTCATCGATCTCTGTCGAGGACCGCACGTACCGCACACAGGTGCGTACTTATGTGAATTGTGTGCTTGCTTGCGTGTCTTGTTTGCTTGTTTGGACTGTCTGCGCAACACATACACAACCTGCGCAGACGAGCGAGAGGCAACGTGAGAGTGCGTCCGTTTGCCTCTTCACAATGGCTCACAGCAACCAAAGTCCTATAGAAACATCGTCTAAAGAGCGACTCTGCACTCTCGCACTGAGTCTTCCTGAGCTACACTTGGACGAACATTCCCTGTCTGCTGCTTGTTTTCATTTGCGTGTGTGTGCTTGTGTGCATTCCACTTGTGTGCCTGAACAATGGACTGAACTGGTTAACCGACTTGTTTGTTTGTTTGCCAGGTGTGCTGTCGTCGTTTGCGATCACGCGGTGTGGGGCGTCGCACTGGGAGGACAAGGACTTGCTGCAGCGCGTGTACGGCATCTCGTTCCCGAGCAATACGTTGCTGAAGGAGTGGCAGCACCTGCAGGAGGAAGCGAAGAAGCGCGACCACCGCGTGATCGGCAAGAGCCAGCAGCTCTTCATGTTCCACCCGCTCAGTCCCGGCTCGTCGTTCTTCCTGCCGCACGGCACGCGCATCTTCAACAAGCTCGCGAACTTCATCCGCGACGAATACCGCAAGCGCGGCTACGACGAAGTGATCACACCGTTGATCTACAAGAAGGACCTGTGGGAGACCTCAGGCCACCTCAAGAACTACCACGAGGACATGTTCATGGTCACCCAGGGCATCGCCGAGAGCAGCGTCACGCATTGCCACGAGCACCTGCACGGCGACGACAATGTTGTAGGCCATGCCCACAGTCACGACCACCAGCCTGCTGCTGAGTTCGACCAGTTTGGACTCAAGCCGATGAACTGCCCCGGCCACTGCATCCTCTTCCGCGAGTCACGCAAGTACTCGTACCGCGAGCTGCCCGTGCGCCTCGCGGACTTCTCGGCGCTGCACCGCAACGAGGCCTCGGGCGCACTCACGGGCCTCACGCGCGTGCGCCGCTTCCATCAGGACGACGCGCACATCTTCTGCACGTCCGAGCAGGTGCAGCACGAGATCTCGCAGTGCCTCCAGTTCATCCAGCACGTCTACGGCATCTTTGGCTTCACGTTCCAGCTGCGCCTGTCCACGCGTCCAGAGAACTACATGGGCGAGCTCGCGGTATGGGACGACGCCGAGACCCAGCTGCGCCAGGCGCTCCAGGACTTCGGCGAGCCCTGGGACGTGAACGAGGGCGACGGCGCGTTCTACGGCCCCAAGATCGACATTGTGGTCACGGACGCGCTCAAGCGGCAGCACCAGTGCGGCACGATCCAGCTCGACTTCCAGCTGCCCAAGAACTTTGAGCTGAGCTACGACGGCGCCGACGGCCAGGCGCACACGCCGATCATCATCCACCGCGCCGTGCTGGGCTCGATCGAGCGCATGATGGCGATCCTGATCGAGCACACGGGTGGCAAGTGGCCGCTCTGGCTCAGCCCGCGCCAGGTGGCCGTGCTCCCGGTCTCGGAGGCCCACCGCGCGTACGCCAAGCAGGTCGCAACCACTTTGGAGCAGGACGCCAGCGTGTTTGTGGACGTGCAGGACTCGAGCAAGACGCTGAACAAGCGTATTCGCGAGGCGCAGCTCGCCGGCTACAACTTCATTCTCGTGGTCGGCGACAAGGAGCAAGAGACGACACAGGTGAACATCCGCACGCGCGACAACCAGGTGCACGGCGCCAAGGCCCTTGATGTGTTCGTGAGCGAAGTCAAGGCAGCTATCGCGCGGTTAGAGTAAAAGAGCGCAAGCACAAGGAACAAGCTAGCAAGGGCTTGCCAAACACACAAGCAAGCAAGAAGTTGTTGTTCACTTGTGTAAATTGTTGACAACCAGCGTTCAAACAACTGTGAACTCTCCCACGACGAGCTGGTTGAGCGCGCGATTGCCGTCCCAGCCACCGAAGATGAACAGGTGTGGCCCTATGAGCGTGCACGTGTGGCCGTACCTGTTCGCTACTGCCACACCGTGGGCCACGGGCTTGTACCACTGCATGGTCTGCACGTCCAGCACGCGCGCGTAGGACGACGAGCTCTTGAGCTGCAGTGTGTGCGCGCGCTTGTTACTCTTGTCCTCCTGACCGCTCGCCAGGCGCTCTTCGCGCGCGGCCATGTTAGCCAGCTCCTTGACCTGCTTGTCGCCCATGTAGAGCGGCGAGCGCTCCGTGCCCGACCAGCCGCCGAGCACAAACGCCAGCTCGCTGTTGTGCATGCACACGCTTTGACCAAACATGCCCGGCGGGTACTCGCCCACGAGCCGCGGCCGACTCCACGCGAGACTCTCGGCGTCAAAGAGGTAAATGTCCTTGTTGTACACCGGGAGCGCGTCGGGGAGCACCGTGTAGCCGCCGTAGACGAGGATCATGGAGCTTGAGGCTGAGCCTGAGTTTGAGGTCGAAGCAACTGGGACCATCGAGTGGTTTTGGCGTGGCGTCGGTGCCTTGCCGGCGCACTTGGGCTTGAGCCACGTGAACGTGTTAGTGTCGAAGACCCAGAGGTCATGCATGCTCTTCCTGCCGTCCCAGCCGCCAAAGACGACCAGGCGCACGTCGTCCACGGACGCGCAGCCGTGGCCGAAGCGCGCCGCGGGGCTCTCGGTCGTCCACTGCACCTGGAACCACGCCATGTCGTGCAGGTCGAAGAAGAACATGTCGCGCAGCACCTGCGCCTGCGCGCCCTGACCGCGCCCGCCAAAGACAAACATGCGCGTGCCGCTATTCAGTAGCAGCGCCGAGTGGTTGTAGCGCGGCTTTGGGAGTACGGCGTCTTGCTCCTTGAAGACGATCTCGTACCACGTGGACGTGTTGAGGTCGAGACGGTAGAGGTCATTGAGGTACACGAAGGTGCCGTCGCCACCAAAGTAGTGGCCGCCAAAGACCAGCAAGTGCGTGTCGGCGAGCACGGCCGAGTGGCCACCTCTCGCGCACGGTGGGATGCCCTCGATCACCGGAACGGACCACGAGATCTCGACGCGACTGGCGCGCGAGTGCTCCGCCTGCGGATCGCGCTTGCTGGGGCTGCGTGTGCTCTGCTCCGGACGCTCGAGCGGCATCTTGGGTGATGATACACTGGATAGAAAGACGCTGCTGGTGCTGCTGAAGTGTGAGATTGGAGGCCAAGAGCTGATGACTTGTGACGCAGTTGAAGAGACGGGCTTGTTGTGGATGCATGTGGGGCTGTTGATAACAATAGCAGGCGAAACGACCAGCAAGCCAACCCTGGACATGTGTATGATGGGAGCAAATACAAGCAGGCAAGAGTTGGTAGCAGCAAGTTGCAGATGTCAGTACATAAGTAATCAGATTCACAACAACACACGCATCAAGATCGCCAGTCGATACGAACAAACGTGTGTATTTCTCCACCGCCACGACACATGGAAGCACGACTTGTGTGTGCCTCCTGTGTCACGCTCTCCCACGCGCCACAAACGCACTTGTGTGTCGCGCAATCTCCTCAGCAGCTCCACTTGTGATTCGCATGCGACTGCTGCTTGTTGTTTGCTGCTGGGTGGTGTCGCTCTTGCTACTCTTGTCCTCTATCACTGACTCAATCGCGGCTTCTTGCTCTTAGACAGTGAGAGCGAACTGCTTGCGTCCGAGGTCGACGACGGCGAGGTCACGAAACCCGCGCACGCCCACCGTGTGCTGGATCTGGTCGAACCAGCGCACGAGGTTCGCAAACTCGTCGCGTTGCTTGGCCGAGAACTTGCGCACGGCCTCGTGCAGCGCCCAGAAGAGCGCGGCGTCCGCGAGCGTCACGCGGTGCGCGGCAAAGTACGTCTTGCTCAGCAGCGCGCTGTCGAGCACTTTCCAATGCGCGACCGAGGCCTGCGGCGGGCACTGTGCGATGCCCACGGCGAAGTCGAGCCACATGGCCACCTGCGCCTTCTCGAGCGCATCCTGGCCGCAGAGCTCGGCCTCACGGTCTGCCTGGCGCGCGAAGTGCTTTGCGATCGAGTTCACCTGGCGCAGCTCGTTGTTCTTGCCCAGGCGCACGCGCACGGGGCCCGAGGCCGCCGAGCCCGTGTTCACGCCGGTGAAGCGCGCGAGGAAGCGCAGGAGCTCCGCGTCCGGTGACTTGTCCAGCGAGAGCGACATCTTGTTTGTTTGCTTGTGTGTTTGCTGCCTTGACTTGTTTGGTTCTTGTGCTTATTCTTGTGGGCTTTGATCCACTCACATGGATCACAAGTCACAAGTACATTCTCGTTGACCTCTTTAAATTGACTATAATTGACAATCAAAGTTAAAGAAAAGAGCAAAAGCAGCAGCATGGGCGGCGGATCCGCGCAGCCGAAGCGCGTGTTCTTTGGTGCGTTGCTGGACATGTAGCGCAGCAGAGCGACACCTCCTCACTGTATATCGTTGCTTGTTCAAGTGTTCTACTGCTGCCCCGCCTCACTGACGCGCTCTCTCTTTCTTTGTGCGCCAATAGACATTTCGATCGGCGGCTCACGCGCGGGGCGCATTGTCTTTCAGCTCTTCGACGGCGTGCCCCGGACGACCGAGAACTTCCGGTGCGTAGAGATCCAGCACGTAGAGTGCTAGTGTTATATGCTATCTGTATGCGTGGCTGACTTCGTCTGCTCTCTATACGGCGTTCATGCATATACAGAGCACTATGCACAGGGGAGAAGGGCATTGGCAAGACGACTGGCAAGCCGCTGCACTACAAAGGTAACTTCAGCGCGTCACTCCATTGTAGTTTATGCCTGTGTACTAGGACTCATGGTGGTCAACGTATATGCATGTGTGTGTTCGTACAGGCGTCCCGTTCCACCGCATCATCAAGGGCTTCATGCTCCAGGGCGGCGACTTCTCCAAGCAGAACGGCACGGGCGGCGAGTCGATCTACGGCGACCGGTGCGTTCTTTTACTCTATCTTCACGTGTGTGGCTATAACATAGTGCTCCATAGCTGAGCGTGCATTCTCGAACACAGGTTCCGCGATGAGAGTTTCCGCCACCGCCACACGAAGGCAGGTCTGCTCTCAATGGCGAACGCCGGTCCCAATACGAACGGCAGCCAGTTTTTCATCACGACCGTTCCGACGCCACACTTGGACGGCAAGCACGTTGTGTTTGGAGCTGTCGAGTCTGGCATGGGCGTCGTGCGCAAGATGGAGGCGGTCGAGACCGTCGCGAACAACAAACCCACGCCCATGCAGGCGGTCGTGATTGACAACTGCGGCGAGGTTCTTGACGAGACGAAGGACTTAAATGGCAATGAGAGCAGTTCGGACGAAGAGGAAGATCGTGAAGCGAGGGCGAGAAGGAAGGCGCGAAAAAAGGCGAAGAAGCAGGAGAAGAAAGCGAAGAAGCGCGTCAAGAAGGAGAAGAAGTTGCGTCGTCGAGAAGCGCGCAGTCATGGTGCTGGCAGTGGTGATAGCAGTGACAGTGACAATGACAATGGTGGTGAAGATCGTCAAGGGCACGACTCGACACGTGAACGCAGCAGCCGTCATCGTGGTGATGATGGAGAAAGCGGTGGCGACCGGAAGCGAGGCGCTCATTCGCGGTCCCGATCACTCGTGGTGGCTTCATCGTCAAAACGAGACCAGCGATCACGATCACGATCGCCTCCGAGAGCTTGTGGTCGCTCAAAAAGCCCAAGACGCTCGTCATCGGTGTCGAAGAGCCGTGAAAGAAAGTCGAGAAGATCCAGTTCGAGGTCGCGTAGACGAGGCCGGCGCGACGATCGTGACAGCAGTCGACGCGCAAATTCACCGACCGCACGAGACAGCAACAAACGTTCGAGCACTTGCGACAGCCGAGACCGATCTCGACCTCGCCATCGCAGCAGAAGTGCGTCGCATTCAGCGCATAGACATCGTCGCTCTGTCTCGCCATCGCGACGAGCTCGGCGTTCGCGAAGTGCGTCTCCACGTCGCTCGTGAGGCCGCACTGTGGACACAAACGCCATGGACTGCGTTACCAAGAAGCTCATGTTCCCTAGAGATGATGATAGACAGCGAATGTTCCATTTTCTCAATAACCATAGCACCGATGTCGAGTAGATACCCGCATACTGCTATCTCTCATTTTCTTTCTCTTCTAATCCATCAAATGCCTCTTCTTCCCACGCCCCGTCATCAGCCCTGCAGCAGTGGGTGGAACTGCAGCGTGAGCGAGATGCCCATGAGCACGATGTGCGGGATGCCGTTTGCGATGAGGTTGCCGACAACTGCTAGGTACGGCAGGTAGAGCAGCGGGTGGCGGTGGTCGAACACGTGCAGCACGCCGATGTCGATGTCTTTCCAGAACTCGAACGCTCCGTTGATGTTGAGGTAGATGATGTGGTCGCTGCCGCGCACTTTCGCTTCAAAGGGCGTGAACATGCGGCAGAAGACGGACACGAACGTCGTGATGACGCAGGACACCGCGAAGCTCGACGGGTGCATGCCGCCGTGCTTGACCGTGATCTAAGGGAAGATAAATAGAGAGAGAGTGAGCGAGATGGTGAGAGGCAGTCGAGAGAAGAGTGGAAAGCCGCACACACACAGACGCACGTACCCATAGACACAGGGGCAGGAACCAGATGTGGTGCGACGCGAAGAACGTCTTGGAGAACGACCGGTTCTCCGGGTACGTGAGGTACTTGAGGACGCCCGTGATGAACTTGCCCGTGAGCGCGTACGAGATGATGTCGATGTACCACAGCAGCTGGTCGCCCGACACGATCGCCATCTAATGTACGAACCACAACACAGCACGAGGAGTAGCAGGTTAGTGATAGGTATCAGGAAGCCCATGCATAGTCATCTTGTATGGGTAACAGGAGATCATACCGCGACGCCGACAAGGAAGGGCTTGGACAGGAACACGGCCATGATCACCAGCACGATCGCGATATTGCAGCCCCAGAGCACTTCGTAGAGAATGTACGTCCCTGTTTCCATCCACATACAGTATACAGTAACACACACACACGTAATGAGCTCACAGGCCATGTTGCTTGGCATGAGATCACGCACGAACGCACCGTGTTCAAGGTAGCGCGAAATGACCATGAGCGCCTTGTACGCGATCAAAAAGTACCCCACCTTCCTGCAGCACGGCCATACCAACACCAAGACACACACACATACACATAACAGGCATCGATGAGTCAATAGTAACACAGAGATAGCATGCCATTGCCATGCTCAGCGCCTCGAGTGCAACTGTTCGCTCGTACGGAAAGTAAAAATCGTCGTGCCGGCCGTCCGCGGCAAAGTACGCGTCGAGCTGCAGCGCGAGCCACGAGGCCGCGAGTGTTCCAAACACCACGACCGCGATCACGCGCGGCAGGTCGGCCTCGGTCACGAACACGGGGAGCGGCGGGCTCGCGTACGATGGCGACGCGTACGTTCTGCGGGCTGGCGGCATCTTGAACTTGCTCGTCTGATTGGCAAAGACGCGATGGATTGAATGAGCCAGCCGCTCATGTGTTGCTCAACGGCCAAGAGAGACCTTCACGCGACATTCGTGCAACATCCAAAGCCTTACCATTGGTACCAAAAATCGGAATTAATCGGATTCAAGGTTGAAAATTTCGGAAATAAGCGAAGTCACCTGTGGTTGGCGCGCTTTTCGAAAGTTTGCAGTTGAAAAGCGCAAAAGCTGATCGCAGGTCGTAAGCCATCACATCGCGCGCGAGAGCTCGCGACGGCAGCAAGCAACGATGGCGCAGCAGCAGCTGCGGCCGTGGGGGCGCTTCAAGCTCGTGTCCAAGGACCCGGCGGAGGAGAGTGATCATCTGTACTTCTACAGGAACGAGCACCGCATCGGCCGCAACCGCTCGCGCGCCGACATCATCCTCGACAAGCTCTTCATCAGCTCCGTGGTGCGTCTCTCTCTTGCGCTATGATTCTCTGCTGCGCATGCATGCGTGACTTGTCGACGGTTGCGTACTAGTGCTTATGTGCGTATGACGTACCTTTGTGTGCACATGTGCAGCACTGCGTGGTCACGCTCGAAGACGCCGACGACGATGCAGAAGCCGACGAGAGCGGGGAGAGGTCGCAGTACGTCGTCAAGATCCTGGATCTGAGGTATGCTGTCGTTATGGACTAATTATTACAAGAGCTTGCCTAACGTACGCTGTCTGTCTTCGACTGGGCAGTCGCAATGCCGTGTACGTGAACGAAGAGCGCGTGGGCAAGTCGAAGACGGCGGTAGTGAGGGCGAACGACACGATCCACTTCACCAAGCCAGGGCTCAACACCAAGTCGATCTCGCCAACCGTGTACAGGTTTGAGATCTTGTACGTGCACGCTGCAGCGTCTATGCATGTATTACATAGAAATCGCCATGGGATGATTGCTAGCTAACGGTGGGCTGAAAATCTTTGTGTGTCTGTGTCTTACAGTGAGGACGGCTTCTCGCCAGAGAACAACCGGCTGCGCAATGCCACAGCGGCATCAGAGAATACGCTGAATACACAACCAGTGGCCACGCCAGCAGCACCAATCACCCCTGCTGCTGCTGCGAATGTCCGTCCGACGCAGGCTCTGGCGTACGCTTCGCCCAGCGTCACGATCGCCCCGACGCAGGACATGGCCTCCACGCAAAAGAACCGTAAGCGGTCCGTGGACGATACACACAAGAACATGGACGTGGACTTCACGGCGAGCATGTTGACTGCAGGCGATGGTGAGCGTGCGCCGTCCGTGTCATCAACCTCCGGTTCGGGCTCGTCCGCGAAGAGACAGCGGCGCGAAGTAGAGGGCGCTAGTGACGCTACTGACCTCGACACGACGACGCGTATCCAGCACGCGAATCACGACCTACGCCGGCGCCTGCAGGAGTCGAAGAGCCGCGAGCTGGTGCTCAGCAAGAACCTGAGTGAGGCTGAGATCGAGATCCTGTCGCTCACGAACAAGCTAGAGGAGTGCCAAGAGCACGGCAAGAAGCTCCAGGGCGAGCTCTACCACAAGGACGCGGAGGCTGACGAGCGCAAGCAGCTCATCGCGCAACTTAAGCAGGAGAAGATCTCACTGGAGGCGAACCTCGCGGCCTCTGCGCAGGTCCTCCGAGCCGCGAACGACAGGGTCAAGGTGCAGGAAGAGGCGGTCGAAGCCTATGAGAAGGAGAAGACAAAGCTCGAGACGCACCTCACGACGATCACGGCGCAGCTGAACTCGGCCCTGTCGAAGAACTCAACTTTGAGCACACAGGTACGAAGCAAATCGACTTTGGCGAACACTGTGCGCACCAGTGCTGTTTTGTTGATATTGATTGGTGAATGTGTCTGTGTGTGTGAGTGCCGCAGGTGAAAGCACTGGAAGTGAAGACCCGCGAACTCCAGAACGCCAAGCTATCGGTGCTGAGTGGACGTGAAATGGTCGAAGAAGGCAAACGGTATGTCTGGTGTCTTCATTTGTCTTTGGTCGGTCTTTGTGGCTCTTGCTGACCTTCTCATACAACAACTACGCCTTTACTTGAATGGCTCTCCGCGTGTCTACAAACAGCGAGGTGCAGGAAGAGAAGGACATGATTGGCGATTCGCTCGCAGAGGCGCTCCAGGTATTTCATGAAATCCACAAGCAGCTGCTTCGCGCACAGAAGATCGAGACGACGCCGATCGTCGTAGATTTTCTCGCGTCGCGTCGCCGCCGCCGCCAGTCGGAGGATTCGGCGTCGACTGAGCAGTCGTCCTCGCTGGGCGATGCGCGCAACCTGACGGACAGCTCGCTCATCATCTCCGAGAATTCGCAACCAACGCCCGTGAACTCGTCGGACGTGAACACGCAGGACCCGGACGAGTCTGAGACATTGGACCAAGACGTGGCTCTTACTGACGCGCCGCTGCCAACGCTGGATCCGTTCCAGGCCGGTGCGCGCCAGGCTTTGCTGAAGGACCGCCCGTCGCAGGATGCCGATGATGAAAGCGAGAACCAGCAGATGCCATTCGTTACTGCTGCTGGTGGCAATGCACACGACACACCCGACCAGCAGCGCGGTGATTCGGAGGAGTCGGCGGTCTCGGTCCGCTCGGCGTCCAAGACACCGCCTGCCAAGCCGCTTCGCACGAGCACGACGCCAGTTCACTCGCAGCAGCAAGAAGATGAACAGGAAGAGGAAAGCGAGGGTGTTGCAGCACGGATTCTGGTTGCTGATGCTGCTGAGGCAGCAGACGCAGCTGAAGAACCAGAGCAGGAGGAGAAAGAGGCTGATGCTGGTGAGGAAGACAAGGCTGCTGCTGATCAAGAGACCGCTAAAGCAAAGGAAGAAGAAGAAGACGATGAGGATGAAGATGAAGACTTTGTGATTATCGAACAACCACCAGCAGCTGCAACGAAGAACACTGAGGACCAGAGCGACGACAAGAAGCCAGATGACAGCGAGCGTGACGCCACTGCGATCGAGCAGAAGCAAGAGGTGGACGATGATGAAGATGACGAAGTAGAGGACGAAGACAAAGACGAACCGTCCGTACCAACCTCCAGCGCCACGGAGCAGCCGCAGCGCCGGCTGCCAACCATCTCGCACGAGGAGAGCCTCGACAGCCAGGCGAACGCGAGCGCAGGCATTTTTGACGACGAGACGCAGCTCTCGCAGTGATTTCCGAAAGCGTAACATGGCAACTTCCTTTTTGATACACGCATTATCCCTGTCTTCTGCTATCACTTCCATACAGAGAGAGAGAGGGCTGATGGCGACAGTCAATAGGTGGAGAAGGCCGCAAAGTGCGGGTCTTCGAGCGGGTGCGCGGCCACACGCGTGAAGCCATCGAACGTGAGCTTGTCGTTCTTCATCTCGGCGAACGCCTGGCGCTGGATCTTGACGTCGAACGGCAGGTATCTATGAGTAAGCACACAAAAACATAACAGTAGCAGCATCATGAGCACAACGAATAGGCATCGACTATGATGTTTACCTTCGTGAGAGGCTGTGCATTACATGAGCTCAAGCGTCGGCGCCGGGTCGAACGCGTGCTCGTTCACGATCACGATCGGGTTCAGGTCCAGGCGGCTATGGGTACAAGATGAGAGTGTGTTGGTGAGTCAATCCAATTTGAAGACCAAGAAAGAGAGACGCACACGCACATGACTTTGAGCTTGGAAAGAGCGGACTTGGTGCTGGAGAATGTGCCGTCGGCGTTCTCGGCGTTGCCCTGGAACATCTCGGGCACCACGCGCGTGAACTTGTTGCCCATGAGGTACCTATGCAGCGACAATCAGACTCAGTGCATGTGAGGGTACTGAACATCACAAATCATAGCTCACAGAGCAGTAGATGAAGAGAGCGAGCTTAGCCTTACAGGTGTGTCGTCTCGAGAGGCAGGTTCGCTGGCACGCGCTGGTGATTCGCAAAGCACGGCGTCAATGCCAAATGCCAAGGTTTGCATGGAAAAAGGACGGGCAGTGGCTCGCACGCACCTCAAGACCGCGGAATTCGCAGTAGACGGACACGCGCACGCGACCGATGCACTGGCAGACAGTCGGGCACGCGAGAGCGCTCTGTGCGACGGAGAGCAGTGCGAGAGCCGCGCTCCATCGCCACTGCATGGAGCTGCTGCTCATAGCGAGCAACAATGTGTGCACTTCTTGAAAGGATGTCTCTTCGTGATTGGCTTCGAATCTAATATCGAATAAAACCGTATCGTACCTCTGCTTCGAATACGGTGTCGAGTAAATGTGCTTGTACAGTGCCAGAAATAGGAATAGGGTCACCCATAAAATTTGAATTTTAAAGCGGCAAAAGCTGTTCAGAACACTAAAGTTTCAAAGCGAATAGAAAACGCATTTATAAACGATTTGACGTTTATTGTGCTCAATTACGAGGAGTCCTGATCAAATGGCGAGCCAAAAACAAAAATACGCCTGGAAATA
>JAADXK010000620.1:0-18954 GCA_023337805.1 Globisporangium barbulae | reverse complement strand
CATGGCGCTTCGTCATCCACGGGGAGGCAGCACGCTTCTCGAACGAGAGGTGGGGAGCGGCCTTCAGCAGCTGCTGCACTCGCTTGACGCCAACGCTGAGCTGCAGGTCGTCACGGAGCTTATGCGCGCTCTTCTCGCCGCCGCTCACTTCGTGCAGCAAGCGCCGAAGAGCAGCAGCGCTCATATTGGCTTGGCGTCCTTGATGCTTCTGGCGCTCGTACTCTTGAGGGTCGCGAAGAAAGCGACAAACAACGTCTTTGCTGCGACCGATTGTAGCCGCTATCGCCCTGCCGCTCATGCCGGTGTGCGCGTACGCGCAGGTCTCGACGCGCTCGTCGCTCGTGAGCATGCTTGCACGAGGCATTTTGGAAAGTGAAAATGACCTGGTTCGAGTATGTAAATTGCCGTTCGTATTTCAATTTCGCTCCAAAATGTTGCCAAAAAATTGCTACTCGCACAAAACTCACTCGTTTTCGATGCGGTTTTGATTGGCGGAATTGCCTTACAATCTTGCGTCGATTGGCGCAATTTTCACAGTCAAATTCAAAGATGCGCGTCTGAGAGGCGGCAAAATGTGGGTGTCCGTATATCAATTAGGCGGACTGTAGATAATCGTTCCATATTTGATATTCTGTTTGTATAGTAAAAACGCTGCTAATAGCATAAGTTGTAACAGAAACCTACGGGCAAAGTAGACTTCGACAATACGAACAACTAGTGCATTTCGAATCGCCTTTGCGGGTTTCCTGTCGGGCTCAAAAAAATAAAATTGTGACAGGAAACCCGCGTTGTATTTCAACTGATCATACAAAAAGCAAAATAACAATAGAATTCTGCTCTAATGCCTGTCACAACTCGTTTTTATAGCAGCAGGTATTTTATCATGTGTACACAATTATTAAGTATGAATTAATCACTTATACAAGGTACTGATTTCCGCGCTGCATTGTCCTAGGACGCTATTATTCTTCATGCAACCTTCGAGCAACCTGAAGCACACAAACCTTCAAGCGACCTGACTCGGGAGCAATCATTTCGGTTTTTCGAAACCGCCTTCGTGAGACCGTAATCTTTCCAACTGTCCATTCGCAGAAGCCCGTCTTAATATCGCAAATTTGAGCCAAGAGTCGCCACTCTTCTCGCGCACTGCTTGTGTCGAACATTTGCACCACCAATAGCGATTATCCTCGCTGTCGCCCACCACCACAATAACAGAAACAAGCAAACAATCGGCCATTTCCAGAAAGCTCCGAGCAGTTCCGCTCATCCAAGGCCCGAGAGCGCCCATAGCCTGAGCCCCAGTCGCACACAAGTAGTCCTTTCGTCTCGTCATCGTCCTGTCATGCTCAAGCCGCTCGCGAAGAAGAAGGCGATGGTGCTCTCTTCGCCGCAGACGTACCTCGAGGAGTGGCAGGCGCACGTGCAACACAACGCGGGCACGCTTCACAGCGTGCTGCAGCACACAGTGGCGCAGCACGGCGCGGCCGTGCGCATCCAGCTGCGCTACAAGAAGTACCAAGAGAAGGTGCGGCTGCTGCTCAAGAAGTCCGAGAAGGCGGTCGACGAGCAACAGCAGCAGGACAACGCGATGACGAGCGCGACCGGATCCGTCAAGGCGGCGCTGCGCGAGCGCGGCGTCGCGGGCTCCAGCATGGCGCTTGCAGTCGTGTACAACGTCCGGAAGGAGGGCCACAACAACAACAACAGCAGCAACGGTCATGAGGATCATGCGCAGCGCGCGCTCGTGCGCAACCCGAAGAACAATCTGCAGAGCTACACGTCCGAGATGCGCTCGAGTCTGAACGACCCAGCAGTCAAGTGGAACTCATCCGAGTGGACGATCCCGGAGCAGAACAATAAGGCTCTGCACGACGTCCAGGCTGTCCAGAGCGCTGTTAACAACAACGCCGACGCAGAATGTAAAGAGAAGGAGGCAGCCGGTGGCATCGCGACCGTGACGACAGAACCCACGACGCTCCCTCAAGTGATGATCACTCCAGAGCAGCAGGAAGATAAAGCAGAGGACGAGACAACGGCTACTCGAGACCACGGCTTCGTCGATATCATGCACCACTCGTGGCTGCTCTCGTCCATGGAGGAGCGCTGCGCGGTGGCTGCTGCCTCGGTTGGTGCCACGAGCTCATCGGGCAAATCGGCGCTCCACGTCGCAGATTTTCGCCACACGCTCCTGGATCTCGTGTTCATCGCACGCTCGGGCGTGGGCCACAACTTCCACGGCCGCGCGCCCTCGTCCGTCGCGGAGCATCACCGCAACCTCATCTCCCGCGTGCAGCGCGCAGTTGAAGAAGGATCGAATGAGACGCTGAGTACGGAGGACACACAGCGCGTCACGCGCATCTTCAACGGCCTCAAGTCCGACATGATCATGCCGGCCGTGCGCTGTCTCGGCTGGATCCTCACAAAGACGTGGCGCATGCTCTTTAACGGTGTCCACGTGGACGTTGAGTCGCTACACCGCGTGTTGTCTACCATCGAGCGTCTACAACAGGAGGACAACGTGAGCGTCGTCTTTGCGCCGACGCACAAGTCCCATCTGGACTACCTCATCATCAGCTACCTGTGCTTCGCGTACGGCATCCCGCTGCCACGCATCGCCGCGGGCAACAACCTGGATTTGCCGCTCATCGGCTCGTTCTTGCGTGCGAACGGCTCGTTCTTCATCCGACGGTCGTTTAAGAACGACCAACTGTACAAGCACGTGCTGCAGAGCTACGTGCACGAGCTCCTGGCGGACGGCAACCCGATCGAAGTGTTCGTTGAAGGCGGGCGCTCGCGCCACGGCCGCGTCTGCAAGCCGCGTCTGGGTTTCCTCTCCATGTTCCACGAGTACGCCAAGAGCCAAGACGCTGAGACTGCTAACAGCACTGACAAGAAGAAGAACGTGGTGATCGTGCCTATCGCGTTGGACTACGACAAGGTGTACGAGGTGGAGGAGTACGCGAACCAGCTGCTGGGCAAGCCCAAGCAGAAAGAGAGCATCGCGGGCTTCCTCAAGTCGGTCTGGGACATCTTCTTCCTGCGTTGCGGCCACTCGTACGTGCGCTTCGGCGCGCCGTTGTCGCTCACAGCCACGTCCTCACTCGACGACACGGCGCGCGAGCTAGCCGTGCGTATGCAGACGTCCGGCACGATCACGAGCACGGCCATAGTCTCAGCGCTGCTCATGTGGAAGCGCGGGTACCAGACGCGCGAGATGCTGCAGTCGCGCGTGCACTGGCTTGTGAAGGAGCTCGCGGCCCGCTCGGCGCACCTGGCGCACGTCGCAGACGACGTGATCGCGGACCACGCGCTCTCGATCTTGAACGTCGACGTGCTCGCGAACGGCGTGCTCGTGCCGCAGCTCGAGTTCCCCACGCGCGCGCTCGAGATGGGCTTTTACCGGAACCACGTACTGCACGTGTTCTTGCCGGAGATGGCGATCGCTGGCGCCATCGACTCGCTGTTGCGTGAGAGTGTAGTTGTGTCAGCCAATACGACTGCAGTGACCATCACACTCGAGGCCATTGAGGAGAAGGCGCTGATGATGTGGAACTTCCTGCGCCACATCTGCCGCCACGACGACGTCGACCTCACGGCACGCATCGCGGCCTTTGTTATGGCCCAGGCACCAGCGTGTCACCTGCAAAGCGATAGTGACGCTGTGACGGTGGACCTGAAGCTCTGGAAGGCGTCGAGACTCCTGGGCTTTGTGCTGTCGCTGCACTGGCCGTTCGTGGACTCGCTCTGGCTCTGCTCGCAGGGGCTCTGGAGCCTCATCGTCACTGATGATGCGAAGGACGACGGCCACGAGGAGCACACGGAGCGCGAGGTCGTGCGTCGCGTGCAAATTCTCGCGCGCGAACTGTTTCTGCAACGCGCGCTCTTCCACGCTGAGGCCTTTTGCAGCGAGAGCATCAAGCAGTCGCTGGACTTTCTGGTCGAGAGGGGGCTCATCCGGTACGTGTCCACGCAAGATGGACGCTCGCGCGCGATTCAGTTCTGCAAGGAGGACGACCGTAAGGAGGAGTTCGTGCAGGCGCTCGTGGACGAAGTGAACGGCTGGCGGCGGCCGATCACGCGTCTGTGGACCAAGCACGCGGTGGCGCCTGCGAACCTTACGCAGGCGACCGCCATGGCGCTGTTGACAAGTGCGGACCTGACGACCAGCAGAAGTAGCGGCGTGTACGACGCGTGGATGGCGCCCGCGGTGGTGGGCTGAGAGGCTGAGTGAATGCTGCGTGTGTGTATAAGAGAGAGACCGAGCGAGTGGATAGTTTTGGTGAGAGGAGGCAAGTGTTTTATAATGCGAGGTGACGCAATGAGGAAACGAAAGGTTTGACTTGAGGTGTGGTTGGCATGGAAACACCTGCTCGTGATGCAACTTTGAGAAAGCCTCTTTGTTATAGAAACCTTTTTAGAACTAGTTTTGTTTCCAACTGAGCGTCTTTTCAATCGGTTTATAGCTCTCAGTATCTAGGGTTTATATCTCATCATGGTACATCCTATTTTACGAGGTAATCTGCCTTTCAAAGTGATCAACAACACATTCCAACGAGGCAACACCAACGAGCACCATGCTACGCCGCGTCTCCTCGCAGTGGCTCGTGACGCGCATGCGCAGCGTCCCTGCTGCCACTGGCCATCGGCTCTTTGCCTCTGCTGCCACTGGCGACAGCATCGCACCCGTGCACATCCCAGTGCTGCTGCACGAGACGATCGCGCTTTGGGGCGACGCCAACGCTCAAAAAGACGCCGGTGCCGCAACAACAACGCGCTACTTTGTGGACGGCACCACGGGCTTCGGCGGCCACTCGCGCGCGCTGCTCGAGCGCTGCGCTGACGCGCGTCTGCTCTGCATTGACCGCGACTCCGAGGTGCGTCGCCTTGTGACCAGATCCCTTTGCAAGCTCAGCTCCACTCACTCTATGTGTCACTAGGTACTAGCGATCGCCAAAGCCAACCTGCGCGATTTCGGCAGCCGCGTATCCTTCAAACAGGGCTCGTACGTGGACGTGAACCGTCACCTGGCGACCGCGGGCTTCCCGAGCCGCGTAGACGGCATCCTCGTGGACCTGGGCGCCAACAGCTTCCACTTCGATCAGCCGCACCGCGGCTTCAGCTGGATGCACGACGGCCCGCTCGACATGCGCTTCGACCAGACAAGCCACGGCACGCCCACGGCTGCCGACGTGCTCAACACGCACTCGGAGGTGCAGCTTACCAAGGTGCGTCTTTTGTATCGTCAATGACTGGCCACGAAGCCATGAAAGCTGAGCTTATATTTGTACGGCTATATCACTACGGATTGTAGATCTTCCGGGACTTTGGCGAGGAGCGACTGGCCAAGGAGTACGCCAAGGCCGTGGTGCGCGACCGCGACGAGAAGCAACTGATCTTCCGCACGACGCAGGACCTCAAGCAGTGCATTGAGCGCATCGCCAGGCGCTGGCAGCGGGACGCCAGTCCGTCGTCGTCTTCTGCGAACAAGAAGCAGAAGACTTCGACGAAGCCTGGAAAGGAGCAGAAAGCTCCAAAGACGACAACCCACCCGGCCACGAGGTGCTTCCAGGCGCTGCGCATCTACGTGAACGAGGAGCTCCAGCACGTCGAGGTGTGTGGATATGAGGATGAAGGAAAATAATGTTGTGTACGTGTGGTTGTGAAGTGTGAGACTGACTATACTTGCTGCTGGACACAGGACGGGATCCATGCATTGGTTGACCATTTGGCCCCAGGAGGAAGACTCGGTTAGCCCAGCTCTCATGTGTTGAAGGATCTTAGCTCTCAGCGAGCTCACATGTGATTTGGTGTTGCTGTTTGTGTTAAACAGTGACGATCGCGTTCCACTCGCTGGAGGACCGGCCGATCAAGACGCTCTTTCGCAAACTCGTACGACCAAACTCCACTTTCTGCTCCATGAGGCACAAGTGATGGCTCTGTGGTTGTATCCTAACAAACTACTTTTGTTGCTATTGCAGGATAAACAGGGGCGAAGCGATGACGACGATGATGATGACTTTGCTGATCTCTACGACGACGGAGACGACGAGGATGATGAAGACTTTGAGGACCCAGCAAAAGGAAAAGCTAAGACGAAGCGTTTCCGCTTAGCAAAGCGCAAAGCTATCAAGCCCACGAACGATGAGATGACCATGAACCCACGCTCGCGCAGCGCGCGTCTGCGCTGTCTCGAGCGGATCCTCTAAAGACACTCAGCAATAGACCAACAACAACCACCTTCAGATCTCAGCAGCAACCCTGTTGATTGGTCTCATGTAGTCATTCATTCAATCTCTATGTAGACAGACAGAAGCATCGTCATCACACCGCCTTGCTCTTCGTAGCTCCCACTCCGCTCGCTTCGTAGTCTTCCACACAGTACACGCGCTTCCAGTCCACACGCTTGGCGCCCACGAGCCGAAAGAAGTCGACGACGTTGAGCAGCGCGCTGCCCCGCGAGTACGCGCGCGCCATGTTCTCGTTCTTCACGAACTCGTAGGTGGTCAGCGACGCCAGCACGAGGTAGAGGTGGAAGCCCAGCAGGTAGCCGATCCAGAGCAGGTCGATGATGCAGAGCAGTGCGACGCAAAAGAGCACGGGCTCGAAATGCACGACACTCCAGAGCCAATAGAGCGGGCCTCTTGTGCTCGAGGCGATCTCGGGCTGCAGCACCAGCGCGCGCCAGCACGCGAGCAGCACGAGCGCGATCGCGAGCACGGCGAAAGACACAAAGCCCAGGAAGAAGTGGTGGTTCTCGGCGCCGATCACGTTGGACGTGAACGGGCAGTAGTGGTCGAACCGGGCGATACACGCCTTGAGCTCCGGGCAGTGTTTGCTGCGCAGCGGGCGCCGGTGCAGGCACGTGAGGCAGAGCTTCGTGGCCACGGGCGACTTGGATTCGACCAGCATGCGAATGTTTGCAAGTTTCTCATCGTACGACGTCGAGAGCGCGCCGGCGTCGATCGTCACGGTCTTGTAGAGGCACCAGAGCAGCATGAAGACGGAGAAGAAGGTCGCGATCTGGTACAAAGTGCTCGTGACCTCCCCGCCGGAGAACCACGGGAAGCTGAACGCGAGCCAAAAGACGGAGCTCAGGTTGATGCCGAGCATGAGCGCGCTCATTTTCTGCTTGTCGCCGTACGTGCCACGCTGCAGCAGCTTCAGGAGTCCGATGGTAAGCGCGAGTAGCAGCCCCTGCTGCCACAGGATGCGGAAGAAGCCATCGCTGAAGGTGAAGATGGCGCAGAACGCGGGCAGGTACACCCACGGCACGAAGAACGATAGCTTGTAGACATTGTCCTCCAGCGTCCGTTTCTGTTGGACAATATGAAGAAACAAAAAGAACAGAAATGTCCACATGAGTCAGACGCTGCTCAAAAGAACCAAAGCTCCACGTACCGGGATCGACGTCCATCGCGAGAGGTTCTGTAGCTGCCCGTCCTCCATGAGCAGGTGCAGCGTCGCGGACTTTGGACTCGCGAACTTGCGCGCGAGGTCGAGCGGCGTCTCTCCCTCGGCGTTGGCGATAGTCGGATCTGCGTCCGCGTCCAGCAGCATGCGCACGGCGAGCCCTACGTCGTTTCGCGCAGCGTGGTGCAAAGCTGCGCTTATAGTTTACCGTGATCGTACGAATGTTAAAACGCATACAAGGCCACAATGAGATATAACGAGAGTGGATGGAACGCACCAGTGTTGCCCTCTGCGTCCTGCAGATCCACGGACGCCTGGAGACTCAACACCATGCGGAACGAGTCGAGATGGAAGTGCTCGCGGTGGGACAGCAGCATCAGCGCCGTCTTCTGGAACTTGTCTGCGTTCAATTCATACACGTAGCATGGAAACACACACCCCAGATCAGTATTTCACTTCACACACGACCTTTATATTCAGACGCAATAACGTCCACGCACCTCGCATGCGTACGTTGATGTCCGTGCCTTTCGCCACGAGGTACGCCGCAGTGATCGGGAAGCAGCGCTGTGAGCCATTTGAACCGGATAACGTATACAAAAGTCAGCCGCTTGTTCTATGTCAGAAATGCAGTAACCGTGGCAGCTCTAACTTTGCTTCACTCACCTGAATCGAGAGCAGAAAGGCATTAAAGCCGGACTCGTCCGTGAAACTCGCGTCGGCACCCTGGCGCAGCAGCAGCTCCACGGCGTAGATGTGGTTGTGGTACGCGGCCCAGAAGAGCGGCGTGGTCTGCAGCTCACCGCCGAGAGAGTCCACTTTGATCGAACCTTTCAGCACAGGATCTCGGAACAAGTGTCTGCTCAGTAACGCAACGCAATCCAACAAAATGAAGCATCACAGCGTCAGCGAGGCGATCAATCGATCGATCGAGAGTCGATGCAAGGGGCTATCGTTTCGCGCGTTTACATACTCCAAGATGCGCATCTTGCTGTTCACGGCTGCGTGGTGAAGAAGCGTCGCATTCGACGCTTCTTCAAGCGCATTCACATCAAAATCGGGCGTCTATCCAAAGATTCAGCAGCATGTCGATTAGTGCCATTACGCACACACACTAAGGGAAGCTGATTACGTACGCTCGCAATGATCTCCTTGAGCTCGTCCAGCAGTCCCAGGCGCGCGCAGTCGAATGCAGTGGGCGGCTGCAGCGGCGTGCGGCACTTGGCGCAGGTTGTCGCGGGATCCAGCGGCTCAGCGTCCGCCTGCTGCTGTTGTGTGATGGGGGTGGCTGCTGCTACAGATGACGACGGGAGACCACATGTAGTGCAGATGAGCTGCATGATCGTGCCTCTCCTTCGTTGCTTCTCTTCTGCGACGCTCGTTGGGAAATGATTATCTCCTCGATGCAACTTCGAGTAAATAACGGAGATGACCGTAAATTTCTGTTTATGGCTCGCTCATTTTTTCACCTGCAAGTCATGCAGTCAGTCTCGCTTTTCGCTTGTAAAGCGCACCCACTAGCCAGGCACCAGGAGCTGCTGTGGAGGAGCTCTTCCACTTCAACCACAGAACCCACGCAGAGGCCATCGCCACCGCATCGCCGCACGACCACCAAGAGCTCAGCGGGCCGCTCGTGTCCCGAATCGGTTGCCTGGTACCACCGTAGTATTAATAGCGTGCACTGCGTCAATCGTAAGCGCTTCTTATAGCCCTTCGCTTGCGAGTTCGAGTAATGCAACCGCACTCTCCTCATCATCATCAGCCTCAACCGTAAAATGCTCTGCGGACTCGCAGTCCAATGAGCGCTTCCGCATCACTCAGGTCCTCGGTAGAGCAGAGGTCAGGACGGGCATCAGTACCCTCGTCCGGACCGGAGCGCATCGAGCACTTCCAATTCCGAGGGGCGCCTGTGACGACTACTTCATCACCACTCGCCTATACGCGCCTGTACGCGCAGGGAGTGGATCTACTGGAGCACAAGGACAGCGTCTTCCGGCAGTTTGGACTGCGCAAGTCTACCCTAAGTGAGAGTGCTACCCAGGCCTCTAATGGCGGCTCTAGTGGTCCAAGAGCCTCAGTTACAAAGGCCGCAGCGCCGCTCCAGCGGACCGCCACATCTCGCAAGATCCTCCAGACTCCAGCGTCAACAACAGTCATCCATCACCATTCCAAGCAGCTGCAGGAAAAAGAGCGCAGCTCTAGTGCGCCGTACGTGTCCGGACGTCGCGTGGCATCTGCGGGGGCGACGATTGCGCCGACCTTCTCGTTCCGGTCCACAATGGAGAGCCGACTGCTCGTGTCGCCCAAGGCAGTCAAACAGCTATCGAATCGAAGGAACAGGGTGCAGTCGTCATGCATGAACTCGATGAAGCCGAGTGTGAGCAGCTTCACTTCCCAGCGTCATAGCAATAGCTACAACAGCAGCAGTGGAAATCTCAAATCCAGCCCCATCAAGAACCACAGAGTAGCTGCTGCCAAGAGGTCCATGAACTCAGGCACAGAACAGTCTTCAGGCTCACATCAAGGACAGCATCATCACAGTACGGTAAATACCAAGGCAGCAAGCAAGCGATTCAGTATGCAAGCTCCACACGCTGGCAACCAGCAGCAACAACAGCAGCAGCAGTTCCTCAAGGCCGGCTCCAGAAGAGACTCGATAGTCAAGCGGCCGTCCGTGCGCATGGGCGTGCCGACCATGAACACCTCAGGCGATACCCCTCCCATGCTCATCCAGGTCTCGCGCCGGACGTCGTCACCGATCATGACGCCCAGCGTGGCTGAGTTCGGCATGCGCAAGCGGCCGAGCGTCTCGCCGATCCCGACGCTGCAGCCCGGCGCCGAGGGCTACACGCCGCAGCCGCGAGCACCCATCTTGGTGCGACGGGACAGCAAGATGGACAAGCTCGTGGAGCAGATCTCGGTTCTCAAGGCGACGCTGGGGCTCTCGGACGAAGACCTCCAGTGGAAGGTCGAGAGCACCAAGGGGAACGCGTTCCTAGCCGCCGAGCGACATCTGAACGAAGGCGAAGAGCGCTACGACCGCCTCGAGTACGAGGTGCAGCTGCTGTCGCAAACGCCGTGCGAGGAGGTGAGCTCGTCGCTCGTCAAGCAGGTGCGCGCGCTCATGCAGCAGTCGCAGGCGATCTCCGATAGCAAACCCCAGCTCGCGAGCTGCCAGAACGACATCACGCGGCTCAAGAAGGAGCTGCTGGATTGGCACACTGTTGCTGAGCTCGGCATCGCCAAGGCGGGTCCCAGTGATTATGAAACTGGACAGCAGCAGCAAATAGCAGTGGACCCGGCGTCCGTGATTCTCCAGCAGCTCGAGGACGCGAAAGCGCAGATCCTGCAGATTCAAGAGCAGCTCAAGGACGATATCTCGAAGCTCAATGGCATGTTGCTGGCGCTGGGCAGCGAGACCGCCCGCCTCGCCAAGACCTGCGCCGAGTTCAAGTTCATGTCGCCCGAGGTGGCCGACGTGAGCAACCAGCTCATTGCGATCCTCAAGCGCATCCCCGAGTGCGCGACGGGCGACAAACTCCTCGTACAGTGCGAGCAGGCGATCGCCACGGCGCAGAAGCTGCGTGGGTCCCGACTGCGTGATCTCAAGAAGAAAGAGGCCGACTTGGTCAAGACCATGAAGGACATCGAGGTCTGGAAGGCGCGGCGCGACCAGGCCAAGGAGTTTCCTCTTGAACTCGCAAAGCGCGAACAGCAGTGGAAGGTGGACAACCTGGAGGACAACTTGAAATCCTTGAAGCTGCTGCGCGGCTATGTCCCGCAAGACGTCCAGCAGCTCACTGTGGACGCTATCATCGAGCGCGCGCAGAGCCGGGGCGTGCTCTTCACCTACGACCTGGCAATCTACGTCAAACAGAACAGGTTCCTCCACTGGCTCGTGACGCACGAGAGCGACATGGTGCGCGACAACTTCCTTGCGGTCGAGTGCGCCGCGTGCTTCATGAACTTTGTCGCCTATGACATCAACGAACTGCGCGCCTTCAGCGCCGTGCTCCCGCAAAGTGGCTTTGACTTTGACAAGGACGGCAAGAAGGCCGAGTGGAAGCTCGAGTTCATAAACCACGTCTACGCGCTCGTCAAGCAGCAGAGGGGAGAGAAGGTCAAGGCTGGATGGGACCCCGTTCGCTGCGCACGCGGTGAGGTGCAGCTCAAGCCGCTGAGCGACAAGCAGCTGCTCAACGCCGTTTACCGGTACCCGAGCGAAGCGGAGATCAAGACGCGCATCGACAAGTTCGAGCTGCAGCACAAGCGCATGGACCAGAAGAGGGATAAGCACCGGAGTCTTGAGGCCGAACTCATCCCGGCGGCCAAGGCCGAGTACCTGGCGATCGCCGACGACGCGCGCTCCGAAGAGCTCCAGCGGTCCTTCGGAAAAGCGACGCTCATCAAGATGCGCGACGACGCCAAGCAGAACTTCCAGATGCTCTGTAAGCAACGCGACCTGCTGAAATCCGAGCTCGAGCACTCGGAGAAGCAGTGGCGCTCGCTTTGTCCGACGTACGAGCAGTTCCTCGACGAGGTCGCCAAGATCCGCGCATTGGACCCACAGACGCGTGAGGCACGAATTCGAGGCCCCTTCCCAGAGGAGATGGAGCTCAAACCACGAGAGCGAGCCGCATTCAAGAAGCTCTCGGTGGAGGAAGAAGCCCAGGCGCGGCGGCTTGAGCTGGACAATGCGATTGCCAGTCGAGGCAAGGAGATCAGCGGCGCGGCCGAGTCTCAGGCTCAAGTTGCTGCTGGTGCTAGGGAAGGAGCTGGTGCGGCTCAAGCAAGTGGAGGGACTAGCTCCACGGAGACTGGTACTCCAGGCTCTCAGCCTGGCACTGGTCAAGAAGATGACGATGGCTCTGCCCAAACCACTGCTCAGCCGAGAGACTCGTTCCGGCGCGTCAAGTCACTCCAGGTCTCCAGCGAGGTGCTCAAGTTCCTCCAGCAGGACTTTTGCAACTTAGGCCGCGTCAACAAACTCGCATCGGCAGCGAACGGTTCAAACGGCGCCGCGTCTTCGAAACCCACTGCGGCGCTGCATGCGGTGACAGCGGCTGTCAAGATCAAGCGCTTTGCGTCCGAGCAGAGCATCGATATGCGCAGTCTTTCTGAGGAGACTAGCAGCAGTGATGGTGTTGGAGCGCCACTGAGTGCGCGAAAGCCTGTGGCACCAGCAGCTCCAGTTCGACCAAAGTCCAAAGCGCTCATGCAGCTGCTCGAGAAAGAACAGCGGAGCGCTGCGCAGGCTGCTAGTGGTGGTGGCGATCCTGTGGGTAATAAAGACGCAGTCAGACCGCCGTCTCCAGTGAAGATGGACATGTTCAGCGAACTGCGGAGCCGCTTCAAGAAGAAGCCGAGCAACTCTGAAGAAACTAAAGATGCGGGTGGCAAGTCAGAACAGCCGCAGAGCGCACCTGCCAAGAAGCCGGCGGTGATGAGCTTTCTGGACGAGCTCAAGAGCAAAGCGGCGCGGAAGAAGGCGCCCGAGGATTTCCTAGATGCGCCTCCATCGCCAACACCGAGTGGGGTACCAAGCACAGCTGCAGTGCCCAGAACGAGCGCATCAGCGCCACCACCAGCACCAAAGTCCTTTCTGGA
The DNA here is from genome assembly GCA_023337805.1 of Globisporangium barbulae. Classification (NCBI taxonomy): domain Eukaryota; phylum Oomycota; class Peronosporomycetes; order Pythiales; family Pythiaceae; genus Globisporangium; species Globisporangium barbulae. The sequence continues at coordinate 5,937 of JAADXK010000620.1, read as the reverse complement.
TGAGCTACGCGCCAGAGCGCGATCGGTCGACTAGTAGCAGCGGCAATTATACAGTGGTGTTGAGCCCAATTAAGTAAATGAAATGGTGCCGCGGGTCTTCGTCACAGCAACTTGCAGCCGCCTCTCTCTCTCTATTGCCGTCTAGGGTTTCCTTTCCTTCTGCTGTTTGTACTTTTGGATGCGTGCCATCGTCTTCTCGTGCAGCGACTGCTGGATCTCACGCACTTCGTCTGTACGACTGGCGAGTGCCTTCGCCAGCTCCTGTTGCTTTCTGAGTCGATACGCACTCAGCTCTTCACTGGAAGAAGAAGAGTACGATGTGGACACACTGGCGACTGCAGGTTGTCCACCTTGGTGGGACGCTTGTTGCTGATCGCTCGGAGGCTCGACCAGCAGCACCACGTTGCCGCTGTCATCGACGCGGACGTCCAATATAGGCAGACCCTATCGACAATACACGTACAATGTCTCAGTATTGGCACAGTATCGCACTGTCTATTGCACCAGGTCTCAATGATACTCACTGGAATGGTCTTGCGCTGCTGAGCTGCTCGCGAGCCCGTCGGTCCCTGGAGGCAGATGCCCGTCTCTAAATGCGCACGTGATGACATGAGAAATCAGAACAGCTGCCAGTTATGAGTATCATAGTAGCAACGCAGTACTAGCAACAGCACAGGCGATACACTACGTACGCGGGTCGAAGAACGCACCGTGCGCCTTGCACTGCAGGAAGCCCTCGCAGAAGAAGTCGCTGTCGTCCAGATCGAGCTCCAGGCGCGCGTGCGGACAGCTGTTGACGAACGCGCGTGGCTGTCCGGTCTCCTCGCACAGGAACACGAAGCCTGTGGATATCGCCTGCGAGCCTCTGCGCGCAGCTCGCGCTGAGATGATCTGGGGTGGCGATGGCGTCTCGTGCGCGCCACGACCGCTTTGCGGATCCGCTCGCAGCGGGAACTTGAGCGCTCTGCCTCGCAGCGCCAGCAGCTTCGCCACGGAGCAGAGCACTCGCGGAGACGACGCAGTGGACACACGTCGCAGCCCACGGCGAGCGCCAATGAGGAGCGCACACGGCACTACCCCCCATGCTGCTGCCATCATTTTGAGTTGTGCATTATTCTGGAGCTCCCGTCTTGTTGCATATTTTGTTCGTAATGCAATTGTAAAGAATTATGCAATCCAATAGGTCGATTTTTTGCAATGCTCAAGATGAGCTGGGAAGATGGCTACAGTTTGTATGTGGACTCTTGGCTCCAACTTGAGTCAGCAAGCCTCCTCGGCGCCGTCAACTGCGATTAACTCTTCATCCGCTCGGCAGCTGCAGCAGCGATCCAATTGCGTCTTTTCGAGGAACGCTTTCTCACAGATCCGCTTGACTTGACGAAGCCTCTGCCAGCCCAGCAAAAAGGCTTCCTGAGCCCCATCGTTGACAAAGAACTCAGCGATCAGAGTTCGTTGTGAATGAAGTCGTAGTGTTTTATAAGTTAGGTTCTAAATCAATGGAAAAGCAAAGAGAGCTAATTGGCTGTCTTTGGTCGTCTGAAAGCCGCACTCAGCTGTGCGGGGCCGCGCCTTTCACGTGGAAGACCGGCACAGGCACCGGTTCGTGCAGCGAGAACTGCTTCGCGCACTGGAAGTACGTCTGTACCTGTTGACGGTACTCGGGGATCGAGCGCGCGAGCTCCGCGAACGATACTTCGTCCATCCAGGTGGACGGTGTCGTCTTCGGGGGGACGATACTGGCCTTGCCGTTGCCCCCACTCTTGAGCTGTTTGCTCACACGGTTGTAGCGCGTGAGCATCGCGTGCAGCGGCGTGTCGAAGACCTCCCAGGCGGCCATGGCGCTCGTGCGCACGAGGCCCGGGATTTCAAAGAGCTGCGAGGCCTCGGCCCCGAGGATCGACTCGTCCGAGCGCGCGCAGAGCACGATGCGGTTGCCCGAGTACGTGAGGTAGAGCAGTACGTGGAAGAAGCAGTAGCGCACGTCACGGTGCCAGTGCAGGAAGAGGTGGCGGAACTGCGTAGCGAAGATCTCGGTGAGCGCCGTGCGCAGCGAGTGCGAGAAGGCGGTGAAGTGCTTGAGCAAGAAGAGCTCCGTGGCCTTGAGGATCTCAAAGTGCTCCGACTCCAACAGACACGTGAACACGTGGTGCATGAGCGGGATGTCGACGGTTGACGTAGCCGCACTGGCTCCGCCGTAGGCTAGCGACTCGTCGCGGAAGTAGCGCGGGAACACCGCGATGAAGCGCTCGAGGTACTGGAAGCAGATCTCCACGTGTTGCGGCAGCATGTAGTTGGTGCTCTTGAAGATCATCATGAGCGTCGCGTGGATCAGAAACGGATTCTCGCGCAGCAGCTTGAGTGACTGGCGGAAGAAGAACGCGCCTGGCGACGACTTGCGGTCTTTTGGCTCGGCCGTGAACGAGTCGCGCAGAGCAGAGCTGCTGCTAGTGCTCTCACGCTTGGCGCTGGCTCGCTCCATGTGGTCGTCCTCCACTGAGGCTCGCATCTCCACGAGTCTCATCTGGCTCTGTACGAGCGTCTCGGTGGACAGCAGCACGACGTCCACGAGCACAGCGAAGCCGGGGATGCGCTTCCACTCGACGCGTCCCCAAGCGCTGGCAGTTGTGAAGTGCTGGATGAGGTTCCCGCACAGCAGCATGCGCGCGTCACTGTCCTCCAGCACCGTCTCGACGAAGTGGACACTCGGGTACCAGAACTCGTCCCTGTTGTACGGCGTCATGGCCGTGCAGCACTTGGAGAGGATGATGTGCTGCCAGTTGAAGAGTGCCAGTGGGTTCTGCTGCTGGTGGCTGCTGCTGAGGTTCTGCAGCTCCTCGAAACCGCTTCTCTTCTCGGTGCTGTTCACTCCCACCACGCGCTGGAGCTTCTCGAGGATCTTCTCTCGCAGGAACGGAATGCGAATGAAGCTGGCGGCCACGAGGGCGGCCAGCAGATCGTGCACTTGTCTCGTTGCTGGACCAGCGGTTGCTGATGCCTTCTTGCTCGGCATCAGCGCGTCTTCGGTGAACTGGAGCGTCGACTGGTGCAACGTCAGGTACTGGCGCGCGAGCAGACAGAGAGACGTCGACGAGGCAGACGAACCACCGCTGCGCTTGGTCTTCTTGAGGATGCTTCGGCGACTGGACTTCTTGATGGTCGCGGTCGTCGTGGAGGTCGCTGGGACGACGCGGAACGAGTCCACGCGCTCGAGACGCACGCTGCTCACGCGGCGCTTCCTCGTGTCGTTGGACGAAGGTGAAGCGCGGTGTGTGTTGCACTGACCAATGGCAAGTGAGTTGAGCATGACGTCGAATTCGGGACGCTGCACGATCGCCTGGAGCAGCGTGAGCATCGATTGCTTGTTGATAGAAGAGCACGCTGGAGCCTCGTCCGCCTGGAGCACCTGAAGTAGGAACTCCCACAGCTGCAGCAGTGTCTCGACGGCGACGGGCACCGCTACGGAGCGCGTCAACAACGAGGAAGGAGAGCTGACGACCGCATCACTTTCGATCACGAGCATCGCGGCGAGTCGCGTGTAGCAGTCACTTAAAGAAGAACTGGTGCTGCTGTCACTGCTGCTGCTGCCCTCCTTGTGCTGTCGCTTCCTGGACTTCATCGACGCCGTCTGGACTGGAGACACTGAATCGGACGAGAAGAGCGACGAGGGACTCGAGGCCGACGAGAACCGCGCCGCTGGGTCCTCCTTGTGCTGCTTCTCCAGCAAAGTCTTGACCTGTTTGAAGAACGCGCTCGGCAGCGTCGTGGAGCTCAGCGCGAGGCTCTCGGTCGCCAGCAGCGCGTATGAGACGTCAGCGGCCTTGTGGCTCGACTGGCGCTGGAAGGCCGCCTTGAGCAGCCGTGTGACCGCGTGCGAGATGCGGTGCGCCGGCATGCCTGACTGAAGAGTGGCTCTTGCGCTCGGTGGCAGATTGCAGAATGAGCGAGCTCACGAGAGCAACAGGCTCAAGAAAACACACACGGAGAAAGCAGCCTGAGATCGTGGGACTTGTGAGGTTGTGGGTACAATGTGGTGCTTAGCTTTGGCTCGAGGGCGTTTCGAGAAAGGGACACAGGCGGGAGATCCAAAATAGTAAAGACGCGCGCGAATCTGAAGCGAAACCTCACCCTTTTGCAGCTGCGCTCTATTGCAACGCGCGAATGCGTCGACCACGAAAGTCAGCAACCTGAACATTCATCCACTCGCCAACCGCGACGAGGGGAAAAACTGGAGAGCGAGTTTGGTTGTGATGACGCGCTCACTGTTAGTGCTGTTTCAGCTAGGAAGGTACACTTTTGGGGGTTGCGACACGCACGCGATGCAAAACGAAATTTACATCCTAGTTCCACAAGTGTTGCTGTTAACGGTCGACAAACGTCTACAGCAACAAGAAAAGACAGCACTACTTGCTTTTACTATGCCATCGTCCCTGTTCAAGTAGATTCTAATCGAGAGACGTCTTCATAGTGAATCCAACATGTGTCGTCTTTGGCAATGCGCACGATTGTAGTTTACACTGGACGTGATGCCCTCACTAAAGTGCTCACACTGTTTCGCGAAGGGGAATGTGTCAGGAAATCCGTTTCGAAACGACTCTTGCTCTTTGTATAGAAATTGTTCACAAATCGCCAATTTTAGTGAGATGGAAGCCATTTCCAGCCAAATCTGGCTAGAAAAATTGAGTGGTCCTTGTCCTCAGGCGCTGCCTTCCCTCCATGCAGTTATGAGTTGTCAATGAGCGATTCAGTTCTCAGCGAGATCGTGACTTGAGCAGTTGCCTTTATATTTGCTATCCCATGGATATTTGCTTCGCTTTCCACGCATGTCAACTGGATCTTGGGCTTGCGTTGTTATTCGTCATTGTGGTCAGGAAGAGCTGACTGATGGTCTTTGTGGGTTCAAAAGCCGAAGTTTCAGACGCCGCTCAACAACAAATAGCACGTGCCATCGTGCGATTCGACGACGTGGGTGTGTTGGCCGATTGTCGCACAAACACATGCTGCGTCGTGACGCGCTGAAGCATATGGCAATTAAATGACTGGATGGTTTGGATGGGTGCAAATTGGATGGATAACTCGAACTTCAGTGTTCATGCGGATCCTGAATTTTATTGGACTTCTGCCAAAAACACTGCTTGCTCATCATCTTCTCTTGCCAGTCAAATAACTGAGCGCGCCATTAAAATGTGAACGTCGAATGAGGACCCTGAGCTGCCTCCAACGTGTTGCTATACGAGTGAGCGCATGTTGGCGCAAGAGCTTTTCTCGCCATGGCCATTTCACCAAATCCAGGCAAGTGTGCGTGTGTACTATGTGTGCACCTGATATATGACACTCTTGGGTGTTCCCAGATCCTGAAATCCTGAAAAGTGAAGAAGTGGCCAGTGCTGAGAAGCGAATTGGATGGCTGGGCGTCATCGATAACGCTCTCAGTTGTTCTGCAAGAAAAGATTCAAGAACGTTATTATTGAAGCGCAAATTCCACAAGAACAGCCATCCCCGCACGTATGCAAATCACCAGACGCTTTCATGAGATCCTGAGTCTGTGAGAATTGAGAGTGTGCGGTGGGCGCTGGCCGAAAAATTCACCAGCAGACCAATGTCGGCTTTGATGAAGCGACCGCTTGGAGGGACGAGGGATCTGAGCTTCAAGCTCTGAGGGGTCAACAGAATTTGCGCTTCGTTCACAAGTCCGCTACTTCGGCTGAAGTTAGAACGAGCTCTAAGTGGCTGCAATCACGCTCTGATCTTGTATGTAGCCATTTCGGATCTTTTTAGCCATCTCGGGTAGACACGAAGATCTACACCTTTTCACTATCCGTTAGAGAATACCACCAACTCCGTCCAAGAATTAGAAAACTCATTCAGAGATTACTGTAAAAATTAATACCTCACTTGATTGATACCTGAGTGTAAGTGGTAAAAAGCTTATGGTATAAT
>JAADXK010000619.1:0-18966 GCA_023337805.1 Globisporangium barbulae | reverse complement strand
TTGCTCAGTCTCCACTTGTACAGCATCGCCCCTCCCTCAATGTAGAAATGTAGAATAGCTTAACCGCAAAAGGGCTGGCCCCTCTGGCAGATGAGAAAGTCCCACCCAACATAACAAGTTAGGTGCTTTTGCCCCCCCCCATACCCTATTAAATTTGATTCTTCGAGAATTAAAATCATTATTTTGTTATGATTCCATAAACCGATTTGATGTTTGAATTAATGTTTCTTGATCTATATATCTGTCATTAGAATAAGTTATGCCAATCCAAGACGCAAGCTCGTTGTGAGCCAGACGCGCACTTACCAGAGGATTGTAGGAAATGGCTCCTCTTGCCGATGAGCCAGTACTCGTGTTCGCTCTCCACCACCATGTTCGCATCCAGCCGCGATGGCGAGCGCTCGGCAGATGGGACTGGATTGTGCTTTGAAATATCACGGCCGCTTGCCAATGATCAACACAGCTGATGGTTATTTTCCCTGCTGCTGCTGGACTAGGCTGGGCTGCAGCAAGACCAGATGCCGTCGGTATCGTGGAGTGGCGTGAGTTGCGGAAGTATTTCAGCGCTGGAAGAAATCGCCAGAGTCAAGAAACGACGTCCAAGAAGAGGCCTTGTAAAAAGTACCTCTATGTTTACTATTTTACTACAGTTAATAAGTAAATTCTAAGCATATAATACCTCTTAATTTTGCATATTGATTGTACCTATGGAGACTCGAGCACATTTGGTGAGCGGTAAAGAATCAGTTCGTCGGCGCTTGGGACAACGCAGTAATCACGTGCTTTCTCTCTCGCTCGTCATTACCAGCTCCTAGTAAACAGATACTCCTCAGACGCATCCTTCCATTTCATGCCTTTTGCGAGCTTCGCTGAGGCCAGTGACGTCGGAACCTCATTTCCATCATGGAGATTCACATCCGCTCCCTCTTTCTCTCGTTCTCGCACTCGCAATGGCGGTGGATTTACTGGAACATTCCGACGATTCGCGTCGTTACCAACGCATGAACCAAGTTGACGCACCAGCTGCGGTGACGCAGCGCAGCGGCTGGTGTCTAAAGTGCTTTAAACTCCCAGGTTTCGTCCCCTGGGGCTTGCAATGCAAAGCCTGGATATTGATGGCGCTCGTTATCCTACTTGGCAGCGATGAGTGCCTATACGAGTTGGTGCCTACACACGCAGTGAGGCCTTTTGGGATGGAGATGATAAAACTAGGCGGGGCTGCAACCAGGACAACAACCTGGGAAGCCTGGGCCGTTCTCCACACCGCTCAGCCATCTGAGCCCGAGCACTGGTCGACTGATCATACGGACGTGACGCAGCCTCAGCATTTGTGGTCTACTAAGGACACGATAGTGTGGACTTTGAGCTTTGAACCAGTACAGTACCATGATGATGATGATGATGATGAAGTTGAGGTATATTAAGGTACGCGAGCGACCTAACCAGTACAGTACCAGACGCTGGGTTGATGATGCTTTATTGAGATTCTCGAGCGTGTAATCCCACGAGCTGTGCGACCCAGGAGCGTCTGATGATTCCGACCACAAACTGACCGAGAAGGCTGTTGAGTGGTGGCTCTGTATCTCTTCAGCTTAACGTGCTCACAGAAAATCCGACTGCATGGACCGCATCACTGCCGTCCGTTTATTCTGCATGGTTTTGCTGGGCTGCTGCGAGCCCAGGAGGTCAGTACGTCAAGTGCCTCGATCTTAACTGGTGTTATAACACCAAAGAGGTCAGGTGCGAAGCCACACGATCCATACAATGGGGACGCTTGGGTTTGAGAACCCACATCGACTGGAGATCTTTTCGAGTAAAGCCAGCGATGATACAGCGACTTATGCAGTAGTGAGCGAGCTACAGTCGCCTCGCGTGCGGGACAATCGCGGCAACACGTTGCTGCTGGGGGAGTCGGAAGTTTGCGCTATCAAGAGAGTGGGCGTCGCAGTCAGCTTTCTTTTTCGTTCGCCAGAGGTCCTATTAACTCTACTATCACATATTACTCTTCAGCAGTATTCGCATTTATTATCGAGACTACATGACACATATACTCAAATAGTAATCGTATATACTTTTAATATAAAGGTCTATCACTGTACGGAATATACAATTCACAACCATATCTGAACTCATTTTCAGGACCAGCACCGCTCTGGAGAATGGGCAGAACAGCCAAGCTCCACAAGAGGCCACAGCAGCACACCGCTGCTGGATGTGAAGGACTCTTTGAACTGTGCGCACGAGCAACGACGCCATCCAGTGCGTGAGTCCGCCAGGCTTTTCCTGCGATGCCCTCACAACGCTACGCGGCAAAAACTCAAAAGACCTCGATTCGCTGGGTGAGTCAGGAGGCCACTTGGCGCAACTCCTTTTCCGACTCTCACCTTCAGATATAAAATATGCAAAACTACACAACTACACGATCTGCCGAAGCAATACCACAGTCTAATTATCTAAAGTACGGCATATCAAATCAAGCATTTTACTATATTTGGATGAGCCATGTCTCGTCGCAACAATACCAACGAATCTGGACGAACGCGAAAAGCTGATCGTTCACCAGCTCATTAGCTCAGCACACGCAATGGCAAACCGCCTTCGCTCCGTGGCCCCAGCACAAGCAAGTAAGCATACGGCAGACCAGCCAGCCCAGCAAACAGCGGAGAGAGGGGGACGATGTGGCCGGCCATGCGGCGCCCGTGAGCTGAACCGAAAGGCGCTCCAGCTGGGTGAAATGAACTGCTCGATGGCGTGTGTGCAAGAGACGGGCTGCTTGTCTGGTCTCATTTTGCCAGCAACCTGCTCTTTCTTCTGCTGATGCTACGGCGCACATCCGCTCGTCCCCGTCCCCCATGGAGCCTTTCAGCTGGCGAGCGGCGGCGCTTGCTGAGCCGAAAGAGAAGTCCTGAACCCCCTTCTCTGCCTCCTCGCGGCGCTTGCGGACGAAGCGGGCGCATGTGATCAAACGAACACGTCCTCCGATCTCGTCACTCAACGATTCACCCCGTACGGCGCATACCAGTACCACCACCACTACGCGCAGCTAATTAGCCATCATGATGTCCACAGCTCGCCGCAACAGCAGCCGCGCGCGCTGCCAGTTCTCCGAGTGCGACAAGTTCGCGCAGACACGCGGGCTTTGCAAGGCCCACGGCGGCGGCTCACGGTGCCGCGACCCGACGTGCAACAAGCTCGCGCAGAGCCGCGGCCTGTGCATCGCGCACGGCGGCGGACGCCGCTGCCAGCATGACGACTGCGCCAAGCTCGCGCAGAGCAAGGGCTACTGCATCTCGCACGGCGGCGGCCGGCGCTGCACCGTGCCCGACTGTGAAAAGTTCTCGCAGGTCAAGGGGCGATGCAAGTCGCACTCCAAGCTCCCGCTCTGCTCACCGCTGACGGAAGAGATCTCCGAGGCGCTCAAGCACCAGCGGCTGCGCGCCGCCGTGGGCTCGCCGACAGAAGTGAGCCACCTGATGATGGCGGCGGGCACGCCACGCTCGGCCACCAAGCTCAGCATCGACTTCCTCGTGAACCCGGCGTCGCAGACGGGCAATGGCAATGACTACTACCGGAGCAGCTCGGCCGAGTCCAATTACAGCAGCAACGGCTCCGAGTCCATGGACGACGTCATCTCGGGCTTCCAGCGCTTCTCGCGCATCTCGCCGCGCGAGACCGAGTTCCGCCCCACGGGCTTTAGCGGCCTGCAGCAGGACCCGAACGCGTTCCCAGCCCCTCGGCGGTCGCTCATCTCGTTCCTGGACATCACTAGCCCGCCATCCAGCGCCCCATTGCCGTCGATCGCCTCGTTCACGTCGTGAGGGGGCCAGCGAGCGAGCGGCCTCTTGAGCCTTAGCGACATACCGATTATTCTACCAGTTTCTCCTATCAGCGAGCCAGGCAGCCCCGATGTGACGGCCACCGCCCACTTCTTTTCGCTCCTCTTCAGTACGTGTAAATATTTAAACTGTAACTAGACTGCGAACGTACTATGATAAATACAACCAAGCGTTCATAACGCTGCTATCCCCATGCATACTGTTTCATAAGCCTAGAGCCTACGAAGGCTCTTGAGGCTTTTCCTATCGATAGATGGAGCTGATCTCGTGCTCCAACAGGCCAAGTAGCCTTGTGTCTAGCGTCAGTTGCTCCATTATGAAGATCTGGTCAGTGGGGCTGAAATGGCGACAGAGCCAGGAGTTCAGCCGTGCTTTTCTCACGAACTGGTTTGAGATTAGCTGCACCACCAACATCAAATGAAACACAGTCACTGTACTGCCTTCAGAGATTCTGGGATGGCTACAAGGCAAATCTGCACTTGGCTGCTTCTTCACTGAATGGATAACGAGGTTTGAGCAAGAATATGAAGGCAGACTATTCATCTGGACGTGTTGTCCAAGAGCTCAGGTTGAGCTACCGTGTGCAGTCCTCAGCACATAGTCGAAGCAAAGTGAGTCAGTTGGACAGTATTCTCCGAGCCTTTTGGGTGGTCAATCAGTCCGTAAACCAGGAGCATTCTGCACGAAGACTACTCTCTTCACATGCGGGCTAACGAGTCTGAAACGAGATCATCGAGTACAACACTGGATCTGGACGAGGTTCTATGGGCTCAGGCTGAGCTGACGTCTTCGATTCTTGACTACAACAGCGAATGAGCCGTCATTCGAAACAGAGCGAGTCAGTTTGACGATTATCCAAGATTACCTCTAGACCTTGTCGATGAAGTATCCACCTGAGAGAGACACCGTAGCTTTGAAGTAGGCTGAAATGTTGCTTCCACATAGGTTTATAGGATGATCGAGGCGGCTCATCGATTCGTCCTCTGCGCATGCATTCAGATCTGGGACTCTTGTTGGTCGTTCCTGGTGACGACAGACCCGAGGTCATAGCTCGCGTGCTGCACTAGAGTCTAGTTGAGAACGCCCGAAACGGCGCCGATCGTCGCGCGCTTGCCACTGGTGCTGCTCTTGAGGTAGCACGCGGTGGCGCCCAGGTTGTCGTTCACAAGCGTGTAAGCTTTGCAGCCGCTCGTCTTCGCACAAGTCTCGCAGCACTGCGCTGGCGACAAATTGTACGCAACGCGCAGGTCGTTGCCGTAAAAGTCCACGTCCGTGAACTGCTGCGAGCACTGCACTGGCTGCGCAACGCACTGGTGGTACCCGACGTTCCAGGGCTGACGGTAGGAGCCCGTCGGGAAGCACTGCGAGCCACTGCTGTTGCCAGTTGCCTCCGAGCGGGGTGGAGCACGTTGACGATGGACCTGGTGCTGGTGCCGTGGTCGCCGGTGACGACGAGCTCATCACCTGAGCTGAGACCGCTCCGAGGACGCTCTTTTTCTCGCCGGTGCCGTGTTTCAGGTAGCACGCCGAGCGGTCGTCGTTGTTGTAGTTGATGAACGTATACACCCTGCAGCCCGACGTCTCGGAGCAAATGGAGCAGCACTGTTCCGGGAGCACTTCAAAGACGGGTGCTCCGAGATCGTCGCCGTAGAAATCGATGCCCACTTGCTGCACGCCGCATTGCGCTGGCGCGGGGCGGTACTGGTAGTACCAAGGGTTTCACGGCTGGCAGTAGTCACCGGGGGACGAGCAGCACTGCGCGCCCTGAGTGTCGCTGCCGCACTGAGTTCCACTCAGAGCACAGCTCGATGAGAGGCTCGGAGCTGGGGTCGACACCGGGCTCGGAGCTGGGACTGGGCTTGGAACTGGAGCCGGGCTTTGGTCCAGGTCGGTACACTTGAGCGAGGCTTCGAGCAGTTCCAGCACGTTCTTGTAGCTCAAACCCACGCTCGTGACCGTGGAGAGGTCAGGTTTCACCTTTGGGAGCCAGAGAAAGTCCGGATGGTCGCTCAGCGAGTCGCCCATCCACTCGCCACCGACGATCTGGTTATCAGCGTCCAGCTCCAGAAGGTACGTGTACTCGCGCGAGTTAGTGTACCAATCGGCGTGGCCCTCCTCAATGAGCGGTCCGTCTTCGACCGCCTCGTTCATCTAGCTGAGCTTCGTTCTCACGAACATGAGCTTCTTCGCGTTCGAGTTGAACGAGTACTCGTCCGTCTCAAAGAACTCTCGCGCGGTGTCCTTGGCCGAGTACTCACGGGCATCCAGCACTTCGTAGCCTCGCACAGGCTGGTTCCAGACCTCAGCACCGGCCGTGACGTCCACGACGAAGGACTTCTTGAGCTTGCCCGCAATGTTGACGATCGCGATGTGGAAGAAGCCTGGGCCGACGTCGCGACGAGCGGTGCACGTGTACCGGTCGTACTCGTCCGTGTCTGCGGGCCAGTTGGGACCGTTGAAACGCGCGCCAGTGAATAAGATTGGCAAGTTTGCGCCGTCGTAGATCTGGGTCAAGAGCACCTTGATGTCCATGACCTTGACGGTCGTCAAGCCTTTCTTAACGGCACACTTGGGTCCCTTCTCGAGGATCACAGCAGGCGACTACGCGTGGCAGATTCTGAGCCAGTCTGGTATGCAGTAGCCGCTGGCCTCGCCCTGGCGAATGCCGCAGACGCTGCCGTCGTTCTGGTCGGTGCAGCCCTCGTACTTGGTACATTGTTTGCGGTATCTCTGCGACAAGATGCCTGTGCTCCGGGAGACGCCCTCCGTGAACTGCTTGACGTCGAGACCAAAGGCACTCGCGTACTTCTCAGACGCACTGGGCTTCTCGGGACTGCTCCAGCGGTGTTTGATGCCGTCCGCGTACGTCGGCAAGTAACTGCTCGGCCACGGCACGGGGTCGAAACTAGCAGCGAGGTACTGAGTCGAGAAGCGCGTGGCGAAACTGCGCTCCATGGTCGTGCCAAAGTGGGGCTCGTGGCGCGCGATGTCGGTGTTTGTGGGCTCGAGGCTGCGACGACTGCCAGTAACACCGATAGCTGAGACCTTGGCGAGCGGATCGTCATTGTTGGATTTGGCCAGCGGCGGGCTCACCTTGGGGATGACGTACTCGGCGACTCTGTCGGGCACGTAGGCGTCAAAACCGGGTTGTAGTGATTCAGCTTGGTCACGTTAGCGATTTGCGTGACATGGTTCGTGTCGTACGGAGCGCTCTACACAGTGCTGCTGAAGAGCGCGAGCGCGAAGCCCAGCAGTGACTTGACCGAGACCATCTGTCTCTTGCGCTTCGTAGAACTCAAGTGGGCGATACAGTGCAAGGAGCGATCATAGAGCTGGAAGAGACTCCGGGCGTTGGCTCGGAGTAAAAAATGGAGAATGGTAATGGAATGAGTGCTTTGGTTGGTCCAAAGCACCCACATGAGCAGCCATGTGAAGCAGGAGAGAGTATGAAAAAGAACAGGAAAAGGGGGAGAGAGATGTCCTGAGCGAAAACTTGAGCTTTTCGCACCGTTGTGACGAACAGGCGTCCAGATGAGCTCTTCGAAGCCTCCTCCACTGAGCAGCTCTTCTGGCATGTTTGCTTAAGGTCTCAGGTCAGACTGGATGACTAGTCATAGTGGTGAAGGCCGGAGTAAGTGAGTGAGTAGAAGCTCGCGGGGCCAGCAGAGCTCGTGTACTGCATTGCCAACTTTAGGGGTAATGGACACACTGCCCACCTATGCAAAAGCACCAGACAGTGTGAGACAGTCCGACTCAGCTAATGAGGACGACGAGAGTGATGGTTCAGCTTGAAGCTCAGTTACATCCTCAAACGATAAACTTGTCGACATTAGTGGGTGTCAGTTCTTATGGTACTTTTGGTAAAAATCCAAAACGTATCTGATTGGCTGAAAATTGTTTGCTCAAACCGCAATTTTGTGAAATCATACTCAAAATCGATTGTGCAAAACCAGTACCTTTGGATACCTCTAAAATACCGGTATTGGGAAAGCGATAGCAGTAGCTCCACCACTTACTCACACTCACGAAGAAACAAAGTGATCAGCAGCGAAAATGAGTGTGGAAGCGCCAACGGAAGGACCAGCGAACACACCGCGCTGGCGCTTGTGTACAGATGGCGCAGCACGGGACGGTGCTCCAACGTCCTTGAATGTACTGCTTGGGTGGATTTCTACTGAAGGCAACTATGATGCATATCGTGGTGGCGTGCAGCAAAGCAGCAAGACGAAGGAAGTCATCTGTGATGAGAACGTGGCCGAGCTACGAGCGCAAGGAATCACTCACCAACACAGCTCGGATATCCGAATGAAGGTCGCCGAGTTGAAGAGATCCTATCGACGTCCGCGCGACTGGCTCGCGCAGACAGGTTAGGGGATTCTTGACTCGAATGCCCGTGGCTCCAGCAAGTAGATCAATAGCTACCTGAGAAAACTGTGCAAAAACTATGATATTCTCCACCCAACCATGAATGATCGCCCGTCAGCACGGCCTGCAGCAACATCTGAATCGCCGAGCGAGTCGCCGAACAAGAAAGAGAAGCCAGAAACAGAGAAAGAGTCAGCGAACCCGCTTGCATCGTGGACCAAGTCCAACGATGAGATACTCCGTCAGAGGATCAAACACAATCAAAAGCTCTTAGAAATTTAGATAGAAAAAGTAAAGCTTGAGAAACAGAGATTGAAGCTAGAGACAGAACCAGATTTGCCCAGACCGAGTGAAATAAAGTGGCACTCGAGAAGCTCCGCACAGAAGCGACTTCCACAAAGGCTGCAGCTGTTGTTGCAAAGTACAAAGCGTGACGCGATCTGATTGAATTGGGTATGTCAGAGATCAAGGCAGATGCAGCTTTCAATAATTTGTGATTATTAGGAACTTCCCTACTCGAAAATAAAACTTGCCAAATATTGGCGCCACTCGCCGCCTTCTCTCTCTGCTTGCTTGTCATTTCTGCGCTGACTTTGATGTGGCACGCGCATGTAACCTCGGGAGCCACGTCATCCATGTTGGGCTCGATCCATTCTCCTGGTAGAGTATCATCGACGCAAAGGTTGTGCAATATGACGCACGCTTCGATGTCTCCACAACAGTTTCGGCCGTAGACAGGGCTTCGGTGATCTCGCACCACAGACAATTTAGACTCTGAAACCTCGCTTTCACTATTCCAATTGCGTGTTCTACAATGATTCGGGTGTTAGCAAGAGCCCAGTTGAAGTGCTCCTGCATTGGTTGGAGAGCTTGGCGGGGTAGATTTTTAAAGGCTGGGACGATCGTTGGGCGGGGTGTGTAGGCTGAGTCGCCCAGAACGTAGTCTCGTTCAGAAAGGTACTGAGTATGCTTCAGGTGCACGTCGCTGTTCCAGAGCACGCGCCGATCATGCGCCGACCCAAGCCATCCAGTGTTTAAATACCTGCCGTACAGTACAACATAAATGTTAGGAAATCAACTAACGCTGATGCAATTGACGCTATGGTGCTCTTAACAGATTTGTGCTGGTCGTCGCAAATGACAATGCCATTGATCGCATAACATGCTTTTCTTGTGTAGTAGTCTTCGCCGTGGTGTTTGGGTGTGCTGCCCAGCGGGAAGAGGGTTCCATCTGCATATCCCACACAGTGGGGGAAACCATGTTTGGCTTGAATCCTCTTCGAACTAAGCGCTCACTTGCTCTCTGCGGGTCACACAATAGCAGTAGGTCAAAGATCTTTGCGTGCTCTGATGCATCGCTTCGTGTAGTCGACTGTGGTGCCGTGACCGATGCAGATCATGCGCGCCACAATCCCCAAAGACGCTCCATTGCCTGAAAACCCAAACCGCTTCAAAGTAACTAGGAGCTGAAATTCGACAGCAGTTTGTTTCTTTTTTCCGGACTGACAAATACTTAATGTGACTTGGCGAACTCCACGACTTGATGGAAGAACTGGCGCGTTAGACGGAATCCTTGTTGAAAGGCGACTACGTTAACACGATACAAAAACCACTGCTACCTACGCAGTTCACGTGGGCTCTGAGTGTGAGTTGATACATACCACACCAGTTGAACTGCGATGTAAAGCGAGATTGCATGCTGTACATCATCTTGATTTCGTTGGTAGTCGTCTTTGAAGAGCAGCAACCTCTGCCGTTAAGCTCGAAGCATCACAAGCACAGCCTTCTTCAAATGCCGCAGCAACTCTGCTCACTCTGAGTGGTGGGGCATTCAGGACTGCTACTGTGACGGGACACACAGTACCTCGCTTGAGGAAGCGTGTACACACGCGCGTACGTCGTACGCGTTACTTCGTAACAGCGTCTCTCCAACAGACGCTGGTGTCTTGCTAGGTAAATCTTAGACTGAATGTATTTGTTGGTTTATCTCCTTAAGTATCCTGTTCCTATAGTGAATCCTAGATAAACCATCCGAGTCCGTTTACAGAAACGGCTCCCTCCAAGGTACAAGGAGCAGTACCGCGAGGTACAAGACTCATCAATACGATGGGAGGCTGTCGTGCTTCGCAATACGACACCAGCCAGCTTAGTGTTGACCACCCCAAGTGGAAGCTAAGCTGCAGATAGTGCTGGACACACTATTTCATGTAATGGAAATTGACCCCATTACAGCTACACACACGACACAGAAAAAATAAAGCAGCATTAGCGATAGTCACAGTCGCGGTGGTCCACACTCGACACACACAGCGACATACCAGCGGGCGGCGCCTCCGGCAGACGCGCTCGCGAGAAAGCGCTGTCACTCCGCACGTGACGATGCGCTGTTGTTGTGTGGCGGCGTATGCTATGCGAGCCTTGCTGAACTCGAGAATGGAAGAGGTCAGTTCTTTGAGCGCAATGAAACATTCTGATTGGTTGAAAAAAGACTCCACAAAATCAACCCTCAACGACAACATATCCACTTTTGCATACGTTAGAGGGACGAAACGACGGACGTCGAGGGCGAACTTGTTTGGAAGGCGAACTTGTTTGGAAGGTGAATTGTAGGCACACAAATGCGTTCTTTTTCTATTGGGAAAGCTACCTTGGCTTTAGAACGCAGACACTCACTACGCATGTTCACGACACTCTTTGCTCTGACACGGAAGTTTCAAAATCTCGAGCTCACTAGCTACTAGCAGCAGCTAGTCAGTGTGGAGCTGCTCGATTCACTAGACCTAACGGTAGTACTGTTGTTGTTGCTGCTGCTGTTGCGTCTGGCCAGACGTGTCGAGCGCCGCGGAGACAGCATCCTTCTTCTTGTGAGTCCTGGAAATACTTTCCTTCAAGT
Organism: Globisporangium barbulae; assembly: GCA_023337805.1. Taxonomy (NCBI): domain Eukaryota; phylum Oomycota; class Peronosporomycetes; order Pythiales; family Pythiaceae; genus Globisporangium; species Globisporangium barbulae. Next base: position 7,872 of record JAADXK010000619.1, on the reverse strand, counting down.
GGCACACCGACTGACTCTTGCGTGTCGCGTCGAAGAACGTGTACCCCTTGCAGCCATACGTCTTGGCGCATTTCTCACAGCACTCAGAGGCGCGGATGTTGAACACACGAGCGAGGTCGTTGCCGCCGAACGAGATCCCACTCTGCTGGGCCGAGCACTTGACTGGCGCTGGCATGCATTGGTAGAACCATTTGTTCAGCGCCTGGCAGTACTGACCGGTAGGGCAGCAGCGAGGGGTCTCGCCATGGCGACCGCAGTATCCGAAACGAGGGGTGGAGCACATCTTGGTCGGTGCCGGAGTCTGAGCCGCTGTTGGAACTGGAGTAGGCGCAGAGGTCTTGGTTGGTGCTGGCGTCTGACCCTTGGTTGGTGCTGGCGCTTGGCCCTTAGTTGGAACTGGGGTAGGCGCAGAAGTTGGAGCAACGGTTGTTGACACCGGTGCAGGAGTTGGAGCGACAGTGGTAGGCGCTGGTGCAACAGTGGTTGATACCGGAGCAGCGGTGGTTGGTACTGGAGCAGCAGTCGTTGGCACTGGAGCAGCAGTCGTTGGCTCTGGTACAGGAGTTGGAGCGACAGTAGACGAAGTTGGCGTTGGAGCACTAGTCGTTGGCTCAGGAGCTGAGGTAGGCGCGACCGTCGTTGGGGTAGGCGCGACCGTCGTTGGCTCAGGAGCTGAGGTAGGCGCGACCGTCGTTGGCTCAGGAGCTGGGGTAGGTGCGACCGGCGTTGGGGTAGGCGCGACCGTCGTTGGGGTAGGTGCGACCGTCGTTGGGGTAGGCGCGACCGTCGTTGGGGTTGGAGTCGGGGCGATTGTAGTTGGGGTTGGGGAAACCGTGGTCGGTGTTGGAGTCGGGGCGACTGTGGTTGGCGTTGGAGTCGGGGCAACCGTAGTTGGGGTCGGCGCAGGCGTTGGGTTCAGGTCCACGCACTTCACCGATGCATCAAGTAGCTCCTGCACATCCTTGTATTTTAGTCCGACGCTCGTCACAGTCGACGCAGCTGGACGACCACCTGGGAACCAGAGAAAATCTGGGTGCTCCGATCGCGACTCTTGCACCCACTCACCGCCGATGATGTTGTTGTCACTATCCAACTCCAGGACGTACTTGTAGGTCGCCGACGCCGTGTACGAGTCCACCTTCCCGTTGGCCACGAGCGGTCCGTCCTCACCCGACTCGATGATCCAGCGGAACAGCGTGTTGACGTACATGAGCTTGGCAGCCTCCTTGTTGAAAGGGTACTGGGCGGTGTTGAAGAACTGCTTCGCGCCTTCCTCGAGTGTCATCTCCTTCGTTTCAACAACCTGATAGTCGCGAACAGGCTGATTCCACACCTCAGCTCCGGCCGTGACGTCCACCACAAAGGACTTCTTGAACTTGCCCATGATGTTGTGGATCGCGATGTGGAAGAAGCCTGGGCCGACGTCACGGCGAGCGGCATCGTTGTAGCGCCCATACTCGTCCTTGTTCTCTGGAGAGTCGGGGCCGTTGAAGCGAGCGCCGGTAAACACAGTCTCAACAGCAGCGCCATCGTAGATCTGGGTCAAGAGCGCCTTGATGTCGAATGGCTGGAAGGTCACCGAGCCTTTCTTGACCGCACACTTTGGTTCCTTCTCGAGGATGGCGGCGGGAGCCCACGCGTGACAAATGCCGAACCAACCTGGGATGCAGTAGCCCTTGGACTCGCCCTGGCGAATGCCGCAGACACTGCCGTCGTTCAGGCTGCTGCACTCCAAAGTCTTCTTGCAGGAGCGACGCTTGCTCTGAGAGAGAATACCCGTGCTCTGGGAGACCGCGTTCGTGAATGTCTTCACGTTTTTATCGTACGCGGTGGCATACTTCTCAGCAGCACTAGGCTGATTGCCGTTCCACCGGTAGTTGATGCCGTCGGCGTAGATCGGCCAGTAGCTGCTCGGCCACGGCGCCGAGCTGGAGCTCGCGGACGCCCACTGCTTGAGCGTGTCGACGTTGCGCTCCATCTTGGTCTTGAAGTACGTCTCGAGGCGCTGGATGTCGCCGTTCGTGGCCTCCATGCGGCGCTCGCGGGCCGGGGTGACCGTGGCCGCAGCATCGTCGGTGCTCGAGTCATTCGCTGGGAGGATGACGTTGGCCTCGTCCTTGGACAGCGGCTGCTCAACGCGCTCGATGCGGTACTCGATCACCTCGTCGGGCACTTGAGCGCCGAACGCCGGGTGGAAGTGCGTGAGCGGCTCTGTGTCGTCCATGATCGTCACAGGCAGGTTTTCGATCGGCGCGGCGAGCACAGAGATGGTCGCAGTGGTGGCGACCGCCATCATTACAGCGAAGCTCGTAGTCGCGACCATGTTTAGGTATTGCTCGCGTCCTACGACGAGGCAAATTGCGGAATGAAGACGCCCATGGAAAGCTGTAACAGAGCGAGGGAGAGGGAGTCATGGCAGGTCCTCGTAGCGTGCTCTATGGACCTGGAGGCAGAAGTTTACAGCCGCGTGGGCTCGCTTACCCACAGAGTCCGTGCGCACGCTTCTCCATGGAACGGATTGCGGTCCATCTGGTCCATGGCTCAGGCGTGCGGCAGTCTGTGTGTTTGTGGCTCGCAGTAACGGACGTGGGGCCGTAGAAGAGGGTGAATGCTGTCAGCTGGTTGGCTTGTGCGAGAGAGAGTCAGAGTGACATACTGAAAGCAAGTGAAAACGTGATTGCAGGCAGCGTATTCCGTAAATGCCGTTTGGATTCGGTCTACCAGATGGGAGCAGATTCAGCTCGAAAATGACTTTACAAACTGACCTTGCATAGTATATATATTTTTAAAGAGTATTAAAATGCTATTTAAAAAGGTTTAATTCAGTTCTTTGTTATTATACCTGCCAAAAATCATTATCGTGTAAATAAAAAGGTAAAGCTAAACTATCTCTTTCGCTGCACGTCAATCCATTTTCGAGCCATCACTTTCCATCCAATTTCGAGTCCGAAGCAAGTTGTCGGATCGTAAACGCAGTAAAAACCTCCTCCAGGGCGAACCCGGATATCAAACCCTTCGGCTGGTCATCATCTCGTGTTACGTGCGTCTGTCGTCCACCTCTACATCCGCTGCTCTGTTGAGTCAAAAGACGGACTGGCGAGTCAACAGCAGGCGTTTCGTTCTGAACTCATTTCGAGTCGGTAAACTTCTAGTGATGGTCGCTTCCTGACCAGTGCTTTTGAAGTCCTCAATGAACATGTCAATCCTTTGTGAGCATAAATGGATCGTTGCAGACCCTCTCAACGGAGAAGCACGAAGCTCCATACAAATAAACAGGACGCTCGTCGTGCTTCCTGCAGACGGGCGTTGAGAATATATTCAAAAGCGCAGTGCAGGTAGACAATGAATACAGCTGCGCGTGAGCCTCAGTTGGCACTCGGCAGTCGTGAGTGCCACTCATTCATGCACATCTGCCACCTCATGCTCAGTTTTTTTCATTTCGATTTGATTCCCGCCTGCGAATACTGAATCGAAGTAATCGGAGACAGCCAGCATGTCAAATTTTGATCAACTGGCTGGCACTGATATCCTAGGCAAGGCGCTGATGGCCTAATGTTAATTTCTACGAAGGCTATCAGAATGATATGATCACTGTCACTGGTGCAGTCAGATAGTGCAGATAGATGCCTCTACAGCTCCGACCGACCCTCTTCCGATGGAACTCAACTCGTTGCAGCAGAGATCAAAATCGCCGTTCGTTCGGAATCCACGCTTTCCCGCTCACTCTACGGTAGACAACGCTGCTACCGAATGGTATCCACCAGGTCTTTCTCTGCTGAAGAGATCGATGGATAACGTTTTCCTTTAGATCTCGATGAGGTACTCGTAGGATACCCTCTCGGCGATGGCAGCTTACCTGAAGAGCTCCATTGTTAGTGCGACTGAGCTGACGCGAACCGAACACAAGCAAGCCGGGAATCGACTTTCTATTACATCGATACTCATAATATACTCATGAATGCAAAATCTCGTGCTACATGAAAATGCCAGCAACACACAACCTGCTGTGCCTAGCATGGCGACTTTGTGGCTCGCCTCCTTAGCCAAGGATGCCCGAGATGGCACCACCGACGACCGTGCGGCCCGCAGCGCTGCTCTTGAGATAGCATGCCGTGTTGCCGTCCGCGTTCTCGTTCACGAACGTATACGCTTTGCAGCCCACAGTCTCGGAGCAGGCGTCGCAACAGTCGGTCGGCATGAGGCGGTAGATGACGTTCAGGTCGTTGCCCGTGAAGTCGATGTTGGTGAACTGCTGCGAGCACTTCTGCGGAATGTTGATGCACTGGTAGTTCCACGAGTCCCACGCCTGGCAGTACTGGCCCGTGGGGCAGCAGCGCAGAGAGAATTGGTTGCCGCAGCTCTCCCCGGCATTCACGCACTCCGATGGCGAGCTTGACGATGGAGATGGCACTGAGGATGGCACTGGCGCTGGAGATGGCACTGGGGGTGGCGTCGGCCCTGGAGTCGGATCGAGGTCCACGCACTTCACAGACGCATCCAGGAGGTCCAGCACGTTCTGGTAGCTCAGTCCCACGCTCGTCACGGTCGAGTTCGCTGGGCGTTCAGTGGGGAACCAGAGGAAGTCCGGGTGCACCGAGCGCGAGTTCTCGACCCACTCGCCGCCGATGATGTTGTTCTGCGCGTCCAGCTCGAGCAGGTACGTGTAGTCACCAGTCGACGTGTACGTATCCACCTTCCCAGTGCTCACGAGCGGCCCGTCCTCCACGGCCTCGACGATCCAGCGGAACTTGGTGTGCACGTAGGCGAGCGACACAGCGTCGTTGTTGAACGGGTACGCGTCCACGTTAAAGTAGGTCTTGGCGCCTTCCGCCGGCGACAACTTCTTCAGCTCGACGACTTGGTAGTCACGCACAGGCTGGTTCCACACCTCAGCGCCAGCCGTGACGTCCACGACGAAGGACTTCTTAAACTTGCCCATGATGTTGGCTATGGCGATGTGGAAGAAGCCAGCGCCGATATCGCGGCGCTTGGGGTCATTGAAGCGACCGTACTGGTCCTTGTTCTCAGGCTGATCTGGTCCGTCGAAGCGCACGCCCGTGAACACGGTCTTGACCCTCGCGCCGTCGTACACTTCAGTCAGCAACGCCTTGATGTCCATCGGCTGGAACGTCGTGCCGTTCTTCTTGACCGCGCACTGCGGCTCAGGCTCCAGGATCGCAGCGGGGGCCCACGCGTGGCAGATCCCGAACCAGCCGGGGATGCAGTAGCCGCTCGTTCGTCCCTGCCGGATGCCGCAGATGCTGCCGTCGTTCAGCTTCGTGCAGTCGTCGCTCTTGCTGCAGACTTGGCGGTAGCTCTGCGAGTCGATGCCGTTGGTCGTCGAGACGGATTCCGTGAACTTGGCCACATCGAGACCGAACGCATTAGCGTACTTCTCAGCTGGACTTGGCTGATCGCCCTGCCAGCGGTAGTTGATGCCGTCGGCGTAGATGGGCCAGTAGCTGCTCGGCCATGGCGCCGGGTTGAAGCTCGCAGACGCGAACTGCGCCGTGCTGAGCGCGTCCAGGTTGCGCTCCATCGCGGTGCTGAAGTACGACTCCAGACGGGCAATGTCGCTGCTGGACGCTTCGAGGCCGCGACGATACTCTCCAGCGTTCACAATCGCGTACGAGTCCGACTGCACTGGCGAGTCGTTCGCGCTGTCGGTGGCCTGTGGCGGCTGACTCGTCGCCTTATTCTCACCGAAGCTTGGAATCACGTACGTCCGCGCGGCCTCGGGCGTGATGGCGCCGTATGCCGGGTGGTTGTGTGTGAGCTCCACGACGTTCTCGACCTGCGTCACGGGGTTGAGCATCAGCGAGCCGGCGAGCACGCCCGTGGTGCTCGTCATGACGAGCACAGCGAGAGCGGTGGTTGTGATCATCTTCACTGGTGATAGCGAAGACTGTGGGATGAAGAGATGGCTCACTCGCTGAGAGAGCAAGTTGCGGAATGGCTGCGCAACAGCGGCAGTCGGCGGTCGATGGTCTCATGGCTGCGCTGGCTTGTGGTCGGAAAAACGAGACGCACGTAAGCATGGGCGCAGGATGTTGTTGAGCTTATTGAGTGCCTCTACATGCTGTGGACGTCCGCATGCATCCGCATGTAGAAACTGGCGCCAGGCATGCTGAGAGAGGCGGGTGTCATTGCATCATCTGGCGGGTTTTCTTCCACTACAGCTGCTATGCGTCCATGGATTAATGATGGATCGGGCTGCTGCTGCTAAAACTCAAATAGGCAATGACGTAATTTCTTGTCTTCATGGCTCGATTTGATTAAACTACTAAATATAATATATATTCTAGATATGAAATACTTAAGTTTAGCTTTTGTACTACCTTTTTGCAAAGTATGAGTGCTTTGAAGTAAGAAAGTGATTTGGTGTGGTGCACGCTAGCTTTCTATGGAGTCGGTGAGTGATGTTTTCAATGACATACAGCGGTGAGTGATGGTCTATAGAGCCCAAGTGACGTGAGCGATTAGACGCAAGAATCTAGGAGCTCATGTGGACTTCTCTTTGACTTCCGCGTCAATTTAATGCGGCCGATTCTTGTTGCTATGGACTGCATGGAAGGCCAATACAGTACACACTGTTCGCCTTGATTCACTAAACAACAGATCAATGGACGGACCACGGGCGTTGAAGCAAGCTGAAGCTTCTACAGTCGACGTTCACCCATGGTAAAACTCTCTGACATCATTGACTTTTGTCGACGCTCTATGCTGTTGGTGCTGATAATAGGCTGGTCAGTGGCTAAGTCGCGATATACAGCGGCGGTGTATTTGCAAAGCACACTGGGCCGACATCACTCTGAACTCCATATATCGGTCACGATTCTGACCACATGGCAGATTGGTTTGAGGTCCTCTCGAGCGGATTTGATGTATCTGGGATACTTGTGCCCAGTGAAGACTAACCAGTTAGGGCCGTCGATATGTCAGACCCGTGTACACCTCTTCTCAGAACCCACGCAGCTGGCCGGCGTGATCAGGCTCGGTCAGCATGAAATCTCAGTCCGACCCATTGATGACTTGCCTTGTCGGTTGCAAGAGCAGTGATGCCAGCATGCTCAACTGAAGCAGTTGCTAGTTATACGCTCATACTTCGTGAACTGGTCGCGAACTGCTGGGTTGGATCCAAGTTCCACCACCTCTACAAGCCAAGCACTACCGGTTTGCGCATTGAGCTGCTGTGTAACTAACCCCTGAGCTCCGTTTCCTCCGTATCGCGACGTGACGACCGAGTCACCGGAACGAGCGGGTGGCTTAGGAGGCAAGTCGGGCTCTGAACGCATCCTTTAGTCGAAGATTCGTTAGCCATGTCCCGCGCATCTGAGGCGGACGAGATGCTACAAAATCCGAAGTGAATGGCCAGAACGAGCGCTAGCAGCCCAGGCAGCAGACACCCAACACGCACGATAGAGGGGGTGCCTGTACTGCAAGTATCCAGATCCCCATGCTGGACACCATGCCTTTTTGTTGCCCTTGCACAGGTAGGTAGGCAATGAAAAAGAACGCAAGGAATATCGGAATCTCCTGTACGGTCTCGCTCAGGCGCAAGAGCACCATCTCAAGCAAGAACCTCGGCTCACGCCACCTTCTCACGGGTCGATCATTTTACAACTTGCGCTCTATCCAGCAAGCCTCTATTCCATTCTTCAACTCCAACTCCAGTCCAGCTCAAGCAAGATATCTCTCTGTTCAAGGGCGCAACACTTCTATCGCTCCCAACCAGCCAAGATGAACAAGTTTCTCGTGCGTGGCCTCGGCTTCTTCAACGACGCCTACGACCTCTTCGTCATGAACGTCGTCAACGTCGTGCTCGCGGAGCAGTACGGCAAGCACGTGTACACGCCGCACATGAAGTCGGCC
>JAADXK010000618.1:0-18968 GCA_023337805.1 Globisporangium barbulae | reverse complement strand
GTGAGGTGCTCGGAGTGTTGGCAAGTGAGTGTCGCTGGAACGGGTGTCGTGATGTTGGCGTTTTTGACTCTGCTGCTGCCAGAGCGTTCGCGAGTGTTTTCGACGGGATGTGTGGGAACCAGTGCCGTTTGCGCGGTGTCGAAGTGTACCAGGGTAGTAGCGGCTTGATTCGATCGTGTTGTTCGTCGAGGAGTTGGGAGGTCTCATGTGTCCACTTGTACTCGTGAAAGTGAAACTTGGGTTGAAAGAAATTTTGGATCATATCCGTTACGTTCTGGAGACTCCCATCCCCTAGAAAATAACTGAGAGGTGCGTTCTCATGTGGACGGAGCCAAGAAAAAAGGATACTCACGCCGGTGTTTCTCTCCAGAGGCTGTCGCGCTCGGGCTGGTGGAGCCAAGCGAATGCGCGAGCGAGCGCTCTTGTTTCTCGCGACAATAGTGGTACTTGGTGTGCACACTTTGCTCCGAGACCAGCACGAGCCAGCAGCCACTGGAGGTATTGCAGGTTAAAGTTTGTACTGTCAGTGGCTCGGGGATCCCCCTTCCTGGGTCACAGCTCTTGAGAATTTTTTAAGTCGTGGCTGGGCTCAACGCACCAACGTCGCACGTTCGATGGATGCCCTTGATAGTCCTCACCGCACTTCAACTAAAATACAAGCACCGAGTACGATTCTTCCTGACTGCGAGGCAAGGACTTCACTGGAAGATCAGGATCCCATCTCTCGCAGAGTTCGCCGCCGATCCATCATCCGAGTAAGTTGAGCCTCTGAAGCGTCATCACGAATAGTGACCGACGGTAGTCAGTCGAGCGATTCCTCAGAAAGAAAACGAGTGGCGCGGCGGTCGGTCCATTTCTGTTTTGTCATGAGTGACACCTCATCGCTCGTGCTGCGCCTCTTCACAGCTCAAAAGCACACAGCAGCAGCAGCTGCGCTCAATCCTACAAGCGCACGAGAAGAGTAGCCAGTCACTCACAAGGATGACCAAGCTTAGAGTCTAAACGGCATCACTATGTTCAGCTGCTGCACACAGAAGGCCCCCGAGGCGGGCCAGGCGCCTTCCGCGGCAGGACAGGGCAGCGACGCTCCACCACTGGCAGCAGCAGCGAAAGCGCCAGTGCCAGTGGTGGCGGCACCAAAGAAGATGAAGCCAAAGAGCAAATGGTTCGGAGGCAGCGACAGTGCAGCGGACGACACGAACAACTGGACGAACACGTCGTCGACGACTGCGGGCCCCGCGGTCTTCAGCGTCTTTGGCGATACTGGCGGCGGTCACCACGGCCATCACCACCACGACGGCGGATTTCATCAACACGATGGCGGTGGTGACAGCGGCGGTGGAGGCGATTGAGCGCAAGTTTGGCAATGAGGAGGAGGAAGTATGAGGGGGAGTGTGAGGAAGGGACACACGTTGGAGACAATAGACGCTGAAAGGACTTCGCAAGTCACTAGTTGTTGTTCGTCAAGAGCTGCTGGTTGGTGTTGGAGTGGTGAGGTGTGATTGATTGATTGATCTCGTAACGCTGGGGCCACGGGCGGGACTGAGCGTCATCTGTTGAGCTCAAGATCATCGCAACTACCGGCGTATTTGAGATCCCATGGCGACAGCACACTGAGGGCATGATAGATCGGTTGCTAGGACCTTCGGGCACCAAGTCAATCGAAGACCACTGCGTCCATTATGGCTCTCGTTTGAGCATGGTGCTTCAAGATCGCTCATTGAAGGTGGTATAATGTGACGCGAAGATAAACACGTGGCACCAAGGATTGCCTACGCGTCACCTTCGCGCGACCTTCGACTTTGCAACTCATTTTGCTGAGCAGCTCAAAAGAAGAAAAGGAAATCTTCTGTGACGAAAAGATGGCGCCAGCGACGTCCGCGGATGACGACGACGAGGCCAAGACGCAGCAGAATGAGGTGCGTTACCCTGTCCATGTGTGCCCATACAAGTGTCCTCTACATGCAGACACTGATCACTTCACTGCTGTCGCTGTTGTTATAGGATCAGGAGCAGTCACAGCAGGAGCCGCTGCTCAAGTATGAGCGCGTGGGCGGCCACTTCCACGCGATCTTCAAGGACGACTCGCTCAGCTGCATCGCGCTGCACGTCAACTTCATCTGCGTCGGCACGTACAACGGCAACGTGCTGCTGCTCGAGCTCGACGGCCGGTTCATCCGCCGGCTGCACCAGCACTACAAGAAGGTCAACCAAGTGTGCATCGACGAGACGGGCCAGTTCATCGCGTCGTGCTCGGATGATGGCACGGTCGCCGTCTACACGCTCTTCCCGCTCTCGGCCGCGAATGCCAAGACCAATAGCAACAATAGCGGCGCGTCATCGTCCGCTATACCCACAGCGACACAGGTGTCTGTGTCCAGCACAGGCGGCGAGGTGAACATCTACAACTACTTTAGCGCCGTGTACAGCGTGCAACTGGAAGATCGATATGCGATGAAGCGTGAGCGCAGTTTCGCGTGTGGCGGAATCGCCGGGCAGCTCATTTTGAACAAGAAGGGCTGGATCATCGACAAGGAGAGCACGATCCACGAAGGAGAAGGTCCCGTGCACGCGATCCGCTGGAAGGACGGCCTCGTGGCCTGGGCGAACGACTGGGGCGTCAAGGTCTACGACGCGGACAAGGATCAGCGCGTGACGTACATTGAGCGCCCGGGTAACTGTCCGCCTATGGAGCTCTGCCGGTGCCACCTCGAGTGGCAGACGAGCAACGTGTTGATCGTCGGCTGGGCGCACACGCTGCGTGTGGTCGCGTTCAACAAAACTGACGCGTCGTCGTCAGCAAGTGCGAGTGCATCGTCCTCCTCGTCGGACCTGCTGCCAGGTTCCGTCACGGCCGAGGTGATCGCGCTCATCTCGTTCGACTTCTTCGTGGCCGGCATCAGTCCGTGGGGCACCACGGCCGTGTGTGTGCTCGCATATCGCCCTCCAGGCAGCCATTCCGCGTCCTTCTCGTCCTCTGGTGGACCTGGAAAGTCCTCCAGATTCGTGGAGGGCGAGGGCGAGGCGGCCGAGATGCCGTTTCCAGAGGTCCACGTAGTCAACCTCGATGGGAAACAGGTCGCAGCCGACATCCTGAACCTCAAAGGCTACCAGCGACTGCGCGCCTCGGACTACAAGATGCCGACGCTCCAGTATGCAAACTCGAATCTTTCGAGTGACTCGGTGTCATCATCATCGATCTACAATGCTGGCTCCGGTCGCTTGGCGTACATCTGTACCCCGAAGGACGTGGTGATCTGCCGTCTGCGAGATGTGGACGACCGCGTGCAGTGGGCGTTGTCCAGAAAGCAGTATGAGCAGGCGCTGGACGTCGCGCTCTCGGACCCAAAGGCGCTGCGCAAGCACACGATGGAGGAATTGGTCGAGTACTATCTGGGCGAGCTCATGAAGAAGAAGCTGTTCAAGAAGGCCGCCGAGGAGATCAAGCGGCTGTTTGTGGGCGAGGAGTACGCCAAGCTGTGGGAGAAATACGTGTACGTCTTTGCGCAGCGTGGGCAACTGGCGGCGATCGCCAAGTTCATCCCGACGGCCAATCCGCGTCTGCCTAGTGTCCAGTACGAAATGGTGCTCAAGCTCTTCCTGGACTCAGACCCGGCCCAGCTGCTGGAGATCATCAGGAAATGGCCCAAGCCCAAGCAGCATGACGCCGTGCGCGCCGACGCGGCCGCGGCGCCCGAATACACGGACACCGTGTTTGTCTTTGAGCCTCTCTATGACGCCCAGGCGTGGATCAACCAGCTCGAGACTGTCGTGAGGCGACGGCGCATGGCCGAGCAGGCGTCCTCTTCGTCGTCCTCGATCGACAACGCCGAAGCTTCGTCTTCCAAGATCAGCGTCGAGACGTCCTACGTCATGGAGGCGCTCGCCGAGCTGTACACGGCCACGGAGCAGTACGACCACGCGCTGCGGATCTACCTGAGCCAGGGCGCGTTCTGCACGAACAAGGACCACGCGTTCAAGCTCATCACGGAGCACCAGCTCTGGCCGCTCGTGCAGAATAAAGTCGCGAACCTCATGCAGATCGACCGCGCGAGTGCCGTGCGCATGCTTGTGAACCAGACCGAGCAGCTCAAGATCGCCGACATCGTCAAGCAGCTCGAGGATGACCGCGAGCTGCTCCATGAATACCTTCACGAGCTCTTTGTGCACCGCCTGAGCGAGTACAACACGGAGGCGTACTCGGCGCTGCACGAGATCCAGGTGGCGCTCTACACCGAGTTCGCGCCGAGCTATTTGTTGCGATTCCTGCAGACGAGCAACTTTGTGCCGCTGGAAAAGGTGAGAAGTCCTGGATGCGGCTGTGTGTCTATGAGTTTGTATGGACTGAGCTTGTGGCTGTGTATGTAGGCGTACAAGTACTGCAGCGAGCGCAGTCCGCCGTTGTGGGACGCGATGATCTACATCCTGGGCCGCATGGGCCACCACAAGCGCGCGCTCGACCTCATCCTCACGCAGATGCGGGACATTAACCAGGCCATCCAGTTCGTCCAGGTACACTCTGCTTCTCTATTGTCGTCGAGATAGGAAGGCGATTGGTTTTCACATTGTGGAAACTGGTGATGGATGCAGGAAAATGACGAGAACCTGTGGGATTACCTGATTGACCTGAGCCTCACGAGCAAGGAGAACGTCGAGGAGCTGCTCAAGTTCGCGTCGCAGCACAAGATCGATCCGATCAAGCTCATCCGCAAGGTACGCACGCTTCAGTCTCAGCCTCTCTTGTGTAGTCTTCCTCGCTATAGAATCCTCACGTTAAGGCTTGCTGACTGTCATATAGATCCCCGAGGACATGGAAATCGACGACCTGAAGCAGAAATTGGTCGACATCATCGCGAATTACCGCATTCAGGTACGAACCAGTTTCTGCCATTTGATATTCTATGAATGGCCGTGATGAGCTCAAGCACCACACTCATGCTTACGCGCTCAATTGCCTCTCTTCTCTACACACACAGCAAAACCTGTGCAACGGCTGCAGCAAAGTGTTTGAGAACGACCGGGTGCAGCTGCTGCAGCGCCAGGTGAAGACCCACAAGCGCGCGCGGCGCGTGGCTGTCAAGACGTCGTGCCTCATTTGTAACGAAGTGCTGCGCGCGCCGACGTCAGGCAAAGAATCCTTCCACGTGTGCGTCTTCGAGTGCGGCCACTGCTACCACCTGCCGTGTCTCGAGGAGAAGATGCGCATGTGGAAGCGCACGGACGTGGTCGAAAGCGGGGACTTGAGCGCGCTGCGCAAGTCGCTAGGCTGCTTCGTGTGCGACCACAGCACGCGTGCGTTCGCGCGGACGGGGCTGAGCTACCAGATCGAGGCGCTCGGTCCGCCGGCGCGTGGTATCACCGAGGACCAACTCCAGCGCGCCAAGGACACGCTGCTTAACATGGTTATATAACTGGATGTGTGTAAGTCTGTAAGAGAAGCTACGATGGTTAATGAATGGCAAGATGATCGATCGTGAGAATGGTTGGTACATGTACATGAATGGCCCGTGCGTCTTTGATGTTTTCCCCAAATTTCGCATGATATTATAGTTATCGCGACACGCCGCGCGTGGATCATTCCGTAGGAGACGAAGCGAGCGAGAGGCGTGCCATTGATCCCTCAATTGACTACACAACTAGTCGAATCAGCAGCAGCAACTACTTTTTGCAAGCTAGAAAGCGACAAAGCAATCCGCAGATAGCTTATTCGTCGTCCTCGTCACCGCCGTTGGCGGCAGCGGCACGCTGGGCGGCACGGCGACGAGCGACGCGGCCCTGTAATTAACACAAACAAGTACAAGCACATCGTCAGTAATTCCGCTCGTGAGTGGCTGCTAATGCTGGCAGGCGGTGAAATTCCACGACGATCTCTGCTCTCCCCCATCCTGTCTGTCTTCATTCCTCCGCTGGCATTTGTGGTGACTGGGTTTCAGAAGCACGAACGGAAAAGGGAAGAGCGAGAGACCGTCTCGACCTGCGTGGCTGGCTGGGTTGACTCCTGCCTGGCTGCCTGGAAAATACATGAAAATACAAAGCGGGTACTTACAGGGCGGCCCTGTCCGTATGGCGAGGTGACGGAGAAGTCAATGTGCTTTTCAGAGTCGAGGCGGACCATGAACGATGGGACGTCGACGAGCTGCTTGCCGACACGGATGTGGCGCTGCTTGATGAGCACGCGGGCGTGGTGCACCGACTTGGCGAGGCCCTGCTTGAACACCTTGGTCTGGAGACGACGCTCCAGGAGCTTCTGCACGTTCAGGCGGAGCACGAAGTCGAGCTCACCCTCATCCTCGGACAGGAGGCCGTAACGCTTGAGGCGGCGCAGGAGCGCGGCACCCTCGAACAGGCGCTTTGGGTCCTTGGCGTCAAGCGTGAGCAGCTCACGAGCGGCCTTGCGGAGCTTCGAGAGCGCGAACTGCACGCGCCAGATTTCGCGCTTGCAGCGGAGGCCGTACTCGCCGAGGAGCTTGAGCTCCTGGTCGAGACGCTCCTTCTCGAACGCGCGCGCTGGCGTGCGGTAGGTCTTACGGTAGTTGCGGTGACGCGAAGCTTTCGGCATTTTGGCGGGTGTTCCTGGCTGCTATGCGAATGCGATGGGAGTGAGAAACTTGGGGCCGCTGGCGGCCTGCGAGCGCCTGCCAGCACCATCGGCTCTCTCCACCAGCCAACCACAGCTCGCAAATATAGCCAATCAAAAAGAGGACGTAATTTTGACGAATGAAAATCTTCCCCTACACCTTATTGCAAAAAGCGGGGGAAGAAAACAAAGGGAGTCTTAATTGAGGTAGATACGGTACTTCTGCACTGTACCGTGAGGATGATGGTCATCAAAGCTTTGATCTGTGGAGTTCAGTGGCAGTGGCGGAACGCGTTGCCGTCCTGGAAGAACATTCATATCCTCGCGAGACTAGAAGCATTCATTCACTTGGGATCTCTTCACTTCCAGCTTCACAAACGCTTGGCAAGTGAGGGGATCCACAACTCAGAATCATCCAGGCTCAAGCAAGTACAACACCATGTTGCTGATACACTATAAGTATTGACGCAGAAAGATGCGACAACAACAGCAGCGGTAGACCAATAAAGGGGTCATGCATGCGATTCAACATGCGTGGTGGTGGCGTTATGCGTGAACTCTTTCTACTGTTGATCGATACCTGAAATTTCATCTTTCAAATCTCAAATCAACACCTTCCACAGCTCAAACTTCACTTTCTGTATCATTTTACTTCTAAACTATTCATTAGAAATAGAAAAAATCTAAAACTGAGCTAGATGTTTGGGTGATTGAACCGCTGAAAAACCCACTTCTAGAAACCGGTCCCACCCAACAAACAAGTGAACCGGACCGGCCCATACCCTCACTTTCTGTCGCAATCTTGCAATCTGTGGCGGCTGGCTGGCTGAACGCGAGAACTTGCTCGCATTCTCGACAGCACGCATCTAAAGCAAGCACGCAGCAGCAAGCATTAGCACGCCTCGGTCACCATGGACAAGGGCAAGCAGGCGATGGAGAACATGAAGAACATCAAGATGCCGCAGGGCGCGGGTCGCCCGGCGCTTGCGCTCGCGCAATTCGCGGCCTTCGTGGGCGCCGCTGCCTACGGCGCGTACCACTCGATCTACAACGTGCCAGCGGGCCACCGTGCGGTGGTCTACAGCCGTCTCGACGGTGTCGGCCAGACCGTGATGGAGCAGGGCACGCACTTCCTCGTGCCGTGGTTGCAGCGCCCGATCATCTTTGATGTGCGCACGCGCCCGCGCACCTACGCGTCGCTCACGGGCACGAAGGATCTGCAGATGATTAACATCTCGATTCGTGTGCTCTCCAAGCCGGACCGTGGTCGTCTGCAGTGGATCTACACCCACCTGGGCCTCGGTATGTTACTTGTTGCAGGTATCCTGATGATACAGGCAGGGGCAATGGACTTATGTGTGTATGTTGTCAATGAGTGCAGACTACGACGAGAAGGTGCTGCCTTCGATCGTGAATGAAGTCGCCAAGCAGGTTGTGGCGCAGTTCACTGCCGCCGAGCTGATCTACCAGCGTGAGCACGTCAGCCGTCTCATCGCCCAGCGCTTGGTACGTGCAATTATTTTTGCAATGCAAATAGATGCCTGCAATTGGTCGTCGTGTTGAAGATGCAAGAGTGGTGATGCTGACGTGTGCGATCTGTTTGCTATGTGTTTAGAAACAACGTGCGGACCGCTTCGCGATCATGCTGGAAGATGTGTCCATCATCCACTTGACCTTCGGCCAGGAATACACGGCCGCCATTGAAGCCAAGCAAGTTGGTGCGTATCCAGCACAAGCTCAGCAACAATCGACAAGCTGATTACAATACTGACACGTCGATTGTCTTTTGAATCCGTACAGCCCAGCAGGATGCGGAACGTGCCCGTTTCGTCGTGGAGCGCGCGCTCCAGGAGAAGAAGAGCACGATCATCCGTGCGCAGGGTGTGTCCAAGTCGGCCGAGCTCGTCGGCGAGGCGATCAAGAACAACCCGGCGTTCGTGCAGCTGCGTCGCATCGACTCGGCGAAGGAGATTGCGACCGTGATCTCGCGATCGGCCAACAAGGTCTACCTGAACTCGGACTCACTCCTGCTCAACCTGATGCACGACAGCAGCGGAAAGTAAGTTGTCCACCGCCGATGCGCGATGATGGAAATCGTGCACCTTTTGTTCATGTCTAAAGCCAATACTACGGCCCAGCAACTGCTGCGGCTGCCCTGCTACTTGACTGCGAGGTACTGATGCTCTTTCTTTCTCATGTGTCATGCTGCATTGTAGCAACTCGTACGTGATCAAGAAGTAAGCGTTCGCTGGGACCGAGTTCGTCATGTGTGAGACCAAGCAAGCGAGTGGAGGCGTGATTGCGATGTCTCATGTCTTTGACGGAGCCCCATCAGCAGCTGGTGTTGTGCGCGAATGGAAGGAGACTTTGGTGGGTGCTGCTCGCCGTGCAGGATGTGCATGTTGCTGACTGCATGTGGTGACGCCGTGAGGCAATAGATATGAAGAGCGCTCAACACCTCAACACGACACCCCGCCATTTTGATTTGTTGTTCTGGGTCACTATTCAAATTAAACATTTTTTATTTGAGCATAGCAAAGTAATTTCTACATTAACACGTCTTTTCACTTCACAAAAAATATATTTTTAAGAGGCTACTATTGAGGTGGACATTCCATACCAAAATGTACTAAATTGCGAAATCTTGCTTGCGCTTATAATAGCGATCTCGATACAAAACGACAAGCCAAAATTTCGCAACTTTTTTTACTCATAAGTGTTTAAATATGTATCTTCCACGTCGCAAATAAAAAAATGGTTGTTTTGCATCCAAGCGTATCTTTCAAAATGTGTTAAAAAAACACATTGTTTATTTAACAAAGTGCTTTATTGATCCCGTCAGATTCGCTTCTGCGAGTCCGACGTGCTAAAATCCTTGTCTCACATCTCGAAGCTCAAAGAAACGTCGAAACCACCACCGAACCGTGAACCGCGAGCCCGCCGGTCCGGTTCAGCGCGTCGCAACAGCAGATTGGACCGGGCGGGCGCTTGTCTTCTTGCTACACAACGTGTGTGCGCGTTCTCCTGGCTGTGGGAAAAGCATTTGATCCACGCCCCACACGCTCGCGAGTGACTTGAGGTCGGCGCGGCTCTAGAAGATCAGCAGCACAGCTCACAGCAGCTTAATCAGCACAGCAGACATGTCATCGGGTCGCTCGTGGGACTCGGACGACCAGTGGCAGGAGCTCTCGGCGTCGAGCGCCAGCACGGGCTTCGACTCGGCCAACTCGGGCGGTCTCAATTACCCGGTGCTGCCGACGATCCCATCGGGTGCGATCGACTTGGGCTCCATCGCGCCCGTGTTTGGCGTCGCCGGCTACGACGATGACAACGCCGACTACCTGGACTACGACAAGGCCGGCCGCCCGTTCATGGAGCAGATGAACGGCTCGTGCGGTACGGCGTACTTCACCGGCATCCTCGGCGGCGGTGTGTTCGGCGCCGTGAGCGGCTTCAGCAAGTCGCCCAGCACCAAATTTAAGATTCGAATGAACTCGCTCATGAACGGCGCGGCCGTGCGGGGATCCAAGGCGGGCAACGCGCTTGGCTGTTTAAGTGAGTTTTGCATTGTGTGTGTCTGTGTTGGTTGAGTGAGCAAGCCCTAACGTGTGTGTGTGCCCTATTGGTTCCCCCTCAATACAGCGATGATCTACAAGGCGTTCGAGTACGCTGCTGACACTGCGGAGATTGAGAACATTCTCAAATTCGACCAGGTGACCCCGATCTTGGCGTCTGCTGCCACCGGCGTCTTCTACAAATCCACTGGTACGTCTTCGCCCCATTCTACTACTGATACTGCACTCTTTGTGCACACAATGCTTACATGAATCGTATTTATTCATGTATTGTTTGTTTGTGCAGCTGGACCGAAGGCCATGGTGCTCGCAGGCGCGCTCGGCGCTGGTCTGATGACGGTCGTGCAGTTTGGCGTGAAGCCGTTCTACCCGCGTCTTTAGTAAGCTGGGTGTCTTTCGCCGATAGCTCCGCCAGTGAGCAGACATTCATCCTCCGCTGCAGTGCTGCATTTTGAATTTATATGTTGACAAGCGACCCGTTGCAAGAAGAGGAAGTAGATAATACCTGGCGAAGGTCAGGAAGCACAAGCAGCGAGATGGCAGGATGTGGGGCGGAAAGAGATCCGCTCTACATGTATACACATAATACGATAGACGCCGAAAATGCACCCCGCTCTCTGCACATTTGTCCATTCGTGCTCGTTTGTGTTCGTCGGTTGAAAGGTTGCCATTGTCCATGCGTTGCGGGTTCGAATGCAGTGTTTTGTCAGTTCACCACACTGATCAGACTGCACGCCATGTTAGACATGTGGTTCTACTCTGTTAGTATACTAGTTGGTCGTGTCACGTATGATGAGTATGCTAGTGAGCATAGGATGGTGTTACGGTCATCAAACTAGTGTCCTTCATAGCGAGCCGCGCTTCTTCGCTCGTGTCGCCTTTGACCAGCATGTTGCCTCAAAAAGATCGGAAAATCAGTCGCATTTACTTGAGTAACCAATGGTTATACTGCCGAAATGTACGTAACCAGTCCAAATCGGCAAAATGTCCGATTGATTACTCAAGTAAATGCGACTAATTTTCAATCGGGAATTTTTGCCGAAACGCTTTGGCATAGTGAAAATAAGCTAAAATGATGGTGCATAATACTGATTATTTGCATACTACTTATTATTTGCATATTGCAATGAAGATTTTCGCGCGGAACGCGCTGATTGGCTGATTGGTTCAGTTTGAATTCCAAAGCAACAGCAGCAGAGAGCCGATAAAGACGGGAGGATGCTGGGTGTGTACGCGCAGGAACTGCAGGCGCTCAAGGCGGAACTGCACCACACGCTCGCGCGCTTGGGCGACGGCTCTAGCTCCACGTCAGCACCAGCCTCAGCTCCGGCAGTGTCTGTTGCTGATCCGCTGCCGTTCTTCGTGACGCCAGGTGTGCACCGTGCTCCATTATCATCACAGCAGCAACAAGGCTCGAACGAGCGATGGAGCGCACGACCGGCGTCTGCTGCTTCCTGGTCGGTGGCGAGCACGCGGACGATCACGACTGCTACAACGACACCTGAGGTTCCAACATCAGCTGATGAACAGCTCCAGCGCACGCTTCGTGCGCCACGCACGTCGACGTGGGATACAAGACACCTCATGTACGAGCTGCGGAATGCGTCGCAAAGACGGCGGGAGCTGGAGATCGAGTTGGCGAACGAAATGCGCCGCGAGCAAGAACAGCAGCAGCAACAACAGAGAGACGCGCGGATCCCGTGGCAGAACGCGATTGCGGCGCTGCAGCGCCAGCGCGCAGAGATCGTCCGCGAGATTGAGCTGGAGAGTCAGAGGGGCCCGTTCACTGGAGGCAACGTGGACTCGGATGGGTCAGTCAGCAGCGAAGCTGGTACCAAGAACAAGCAGCAACTGATTCATGTACTATACAGAGACTCGGCGACCCAGATGAGCCCGCTACCGCCGACCCCGCCTGTCCGCAACGCTGGACGCCAACAGCACGCTACCATCGCTGCCGGTGTCACCACTGATACTGAGAACCACTATTCGATCGAGGGTGTCGTCACGCTCGAGCCGCTCCAGCAAACCAGCGCACAGCCGACTCATAGAACAACAACAGCAGCAACATCACACAGTCAACACCAACCACAGCAGCATACCGTGACGACCTCGACGTCAACCAGCACTGCGGGCAACCACCACCACCAACCTCCAAAACAGCAAATTTCTAAGCAGTACGACATGTTTAGCCGACCGGAGTCCCACCACGACGCGCTCAACGAAGTGTTCTCAATCCAGCTCAAGTTCGCTGAAACGATGCTTAAGCTGGAAAAATCCGTCCAGATTCGTGACCAACTGCTCCAGCGCAACGCAGGATATCGGAGCCACAGAGGGGTCACGAGATTGCCGTCTCGTCGTGCAAACTCAACAGCGACGCGCAACCACGATCACCACCGCCGCCGTCATGCAAGTCAGTCCGACAGCGAGAGCTACTACGAAGACGACTTGGAGAGCAGCGACTACGACTCGTTCAGCTCCGGGGCTTCGCTGGGTGATTACGCCATGCGGCTGCGACGCTTCACGTCCGACTCGGAGCTCCACGCAACCACATCGACCAATAGAGAGGCGCCATCATCTACTACTACAGCAGTAGCTCCATCGGCAGCAAATTCTGTAGCGGACGTACCTCAGTCCACCAATTTCAATCTGTCGGCAGTCGAAGAAGAGCGAAATGAATTCGAAGCAACTGGAGCTGGTGATGCATCGTCATCAGCATCTCCAGACTCCCAGGAAGCGCGAACGCCCAGCACTGAGAATAGCGACAAGACGTCCAATAACAGTTCCTCGACCAAGCAAGTACGATTCGGAGACGGCGACGGCGAGTACTCGACGCCCGTCATCGCGCGCAAGTTCAACTTTGACAACCAGTCGGACGACGAGAATGACGACCGAGAGAGCATCCTGAGCTTCATGGACGGCTCGAGTGTCACGAGCACGGAGCTGAACGACGTGTCGCTGATCAAGGCCTTCGAGGCCTTCCGCCGGGAGCTCGGCAACCTCAAGGCCGCGACGCCTCAGTGGCAAAAGAAGAAGGCGTTGTCCTCGTCTTCGTCGGGGATCACCGCTGCCATCAGCGCAGCACGAGCTCTCTTCGCCAGCGACGAATCGGATGCTGAGGACGGAAAGCGCGCCATGCTTAAGCCGGCTGTGGTCATGAAGAAGATGCTTCAAAACGATGACGGCGTTGCGAAGCCAGCTCAGCAGGACCCCATCGTTGTTGCAAACGCCGCACTAAAGCAGCAGCAATACCAGGAGAAGGTACCATTTGCCGAGCCAGATCGTGCGGCTCTGAACGAGCGCCGGCGGCAGCTCTGCCTCGACATCCAGGCTGAGAGCGCGCAGCTCGTGCTCACATTCGGCTTGCGGAATGCGTACGAGACCGAACGCGTCAAGCAGCACCTGATTGAGCTGCGCAGCGAGCTTCGAATCGTCGATGAGCAGCTTCAGAGATTGTAACATCTAACAGGAGAAAGGAAAAGTGTTGGATCGTTTCACGAGAAGGAACCATGCTCTTACAAACTGTGTTGTGGAATCAAGTTCGATAACTGATGTGCTGCTACAACCTGTTTGTTATTGAAGCGTAACGAGGGCGTGTTACAAAAAAGCTTCAAGCGTTTGCAAACAAGCAAAAAAGATATGTCGTGGTGTACGATCGAGTCGGATCCAGGTGCGTTCACGGCGCTCTTAGCATGCGCGTATCTGTGTGCGCGACGTGCTGTGTGCCTGCATGTGTGTGCTCGCTTTGTATGGGCGTTGTGTTCATGAGCTCACTCGGTTTGCTTCATCTTATATCGGCAGGCGTGTTCACGTCGCTGATCGAGGACATTGGCGTCAAGGGCGTGCAGGTGGAGGAGCTCTACTCGCTGGACCTGGAGCAGTTCGCTGAGTTCTCGCCCGTGCACGGGCTCGTGTTCCTCTTCAAGTACGTGACGTCGCACGATCAGGAGGGCGAGAGCGTGACGTACGCGACCGACGCCGAGCAGAATGAGGGGCTCTTCTTCGCCAAGCAGGTGATCAACAACGCGTGCGCGACGCAGGCAATCCTTTCGATCCTGATGAACGCCAAGGGCATTGAGCTGGGCGAGACACTGTCCGAGTTCAAGGCGTTCACGAGTGACTTTCCCTCGGACCTCAAGGGACTCGCGATTTCCAACAGCGAGAAGATCCGCATCACGCACAATTCGTTCTCGCGCCCCGAGCCGTTCGTGATCGAGGAGCGCAAGGCCACGGGCGACGACGACGTCTATCACTTCATCGCCTACGTGCCCGTGAACGGCAAGGTCTACGAGCTCGACGGGCTCCGCGAGGGGCCGATCTGTCTGGGCGACGTGCCAAGCACCGAGCAGCAAGACGCGTGGCTCCAGGTGGCCTGCCCCGTGATCCAGAAGCGCATTGAGAAGTACGCGACATCCGAGATCCGCTTCAACCTGCTGGCGCTCATCCGCAACAGAATAGAGATGTTCCAGGAGAAGATCGCGCAGCTCAAGAGCTTAACGGCAGAGCCCTCGGTCGAAATTGCGCAGGAGATCGCGCAGCTCCAGGCGTCGATCGCCGATGAGCAGCAGAAGCGCAAGACCTGGGCGCTCGAGAACGCGCGCCGCAAGCACAACTACATCCCGCTCATCGTGCAGCTGCTCAAGACGCTTGCCGAGAAGAAGCAGCTGGAGCCACTCATCAAGCAGCAGCTCGAGCAGAACAACAACAATGCGAGCAACGCGGCGGCAACACAGTAATCAGAGAGAAAGAGAGTGAGAGCATGCGAGCTTTGTAGCGAAGCGCTACAGGAAGAGAGAGAGTGAGAGAGCTTGTGGGGAACAAGGAGCTAAAAAACAAATAGCGTCTTGGGTCCTTTCTTCATGCCATTATGGATTGGTGGAGGGTGGTGGATCAGCACGTTTGTAGGTCCTTTCTTGTTTGCTTCTTCTTCCATGTACTTCTACGGGTCCATGTGGTTTAGTTGGTGGGCGAGCGAGGCGATTAGCAGCCGCCACGCAACTGCAGCACCATGTGGATGGTGCCACCGGCCGCGACGTTGTAGTCCTGGAGGGTCTTATCGTCGGAACTATGCGCACGTTCACGCACACAAATTCACATTCGTGAGAACCACGAGTGTCTAGGTAAGCGCAGGGAGACGAGGATGAGGGACTTACAGCTGCTTTCCACTGTAGATCAATCTGGAAAATGTCGACGGCGGTAGCAGAAGACACACCGCAACACACGTGTGTCAGTACAACATCGAATCACAAAAGAAAAAGAATGTGGCTGCTTCGCACCTGATCTGATCGACTTGGATGCCTTCCTTCTCCTGAAGCGCCTGCTTCACGTGCAGGATCTATTGCCAAAGAGGTGGCGGGCGTATAGTGTTCACATCATCAGTCAATATCTTTCTCGCTCATACTCAGCGCACCACTCGTAGAAACAAGCAAAGATCAACCCAACCACGCACCGTGTTGTCCGGCTCAAAGTTGAACGTTTGCTGCATAGAAGAAACACACGGCATGATCAGGACACTCGACCGCAAGCGCTACCAAAATCACGAGGCGTCACTCGTCTGCGGCACAGGAAAACAACGCCAGCCTCTCATCCATGATGCCCACGTGTGCTCGCTCACGTGCGCGCGCTCATACGTAATCCAAACAATCGCGTTCTATACCTTTCGTCCAGTCAGCGTCTGCCATAACGCACAAGAGCACGAGAAGAAGCACACTATAGCGTCAGCCATGTCTCCATTCAGCAGCTCCATTCTAACTCTATGTAGGTTTCCTCATCCACAGAGAGAGACGCGTACCTTGATCTGGATCTGCATGGTCTTTGGCTGCTGTGTGCGGGTAAATTGCTCGTTTGATTTGTGGGAGAACAGCTCTGTTGCAGCTGATGATGATGTTGCGCGAAGGTAACTGCACTCTGCGCTAGCTCATCATATGTATCGCGTAAAGTACGAATACGGGTACGCGACTTGGGACTGATGTGGCAAACCACCATGCCCAAATAGCCCGAGAGGCCGATTAGGAAGAAGCAGGTGACAAGAGAGAGAGAGAGAGAAGGAGAAGGACGACAGCCATGTTCTCGCTCTTCATGGGCCTCTGGCAGTACCTCTTCTCCAAGGCGGAGCTCCATCTGCTCATCGTGGGGCTCGACGACGCTGGCAAAACGGTAGGTACGTGACGCGTGCGCGCACAGCCCGGTACTGTCTGTGTGAACGAGGACGAGCAAACAGACAATATTGTGACTCACGAGTGTGTGCTGCTTGTGTATGTTGTAGACATTGCTTGAGCAGCTCAAGGGTATGTTCGGCAAGAAGCCCGGCATCCCGCTCGACAAGATCCCGCCCACCGTCGGCTTGAACAGTACGTCCGTCCGTTCGTTTGACTGTATCCATGAGTGTCGTCTACTGAGCTTGCTCTTCGTGATGGAACCCAGTTGCTCGCGTGGACCTGAAGCGGTCACGGGTGATCTTCTGGGACTTAGGTGGACAGGTACGACGACCGTGAGCAGCGCATTATGCGTATAGTGCGAGCGCGTGGACGCTAACTGCTCGTATATGCGCCACAATTAACACAGGAGCGCCTGCGCGTGATCTGGAACAAGTACTACAGCGAGAGCCACGGCATCGTGTTCGTGATCGACTCGGCGAACGAAGCGCGCTTCCAGGAAGCCAAAGAGACGCTGCGTACGTGGCACACATAAGGCTCTCTCTGTATGTGCATGCTCATGCTGGCATCGTTGGCTGACCGACTGTCTGTCTGTTGTTTGCGCGTTCTATAGAGACGATGCTCTCCCATTCCGAGCTGCAGGGCATTCCGCTGCTCGTGCTGGCCAACAAAATGGACCTCGAGGTGCATCTCTATGAATATGGCCCACGAAGCTTGTTGACATTGGTAATACTCACGTCGTGCTGTGAATGAATGAACTGGTTATAGAATGCGCGCAACGTAAACGCGATCTCGCAGCTGCTGGGCGTCGAGTCGCACAAGGGCGCCGTGGCCGCGCACCCGATCTGCGCGCTCACGACCGAGGGCATCGAGAGCGCCGTGCACTGGCTCATTGACGCGGTCAAGTCCAGCGACCGGTACTACGAGAAGGCGTCCGTCGGCTCCTAGTTGAAACAAGGCAGACCATGAGACGTTGGAAGAGACTGAGAGTAGGCGAATACTATTATAGACGAAGGACAGGGAGAGAGACTCGAGTGTGTGTGTACAAAGGCGAGCGAGATGGAGAAAAGATGGGGAGCACAGCAACACGTGGGGTTTGTTTAGTTGTTGTTTCTGGGGTTGTTGGTTAATCTATTGGACTGCAACTAGGCGGCCGTCGTGTCGTCTCTCTCTCTTTCGGACGACGACAAAAGGCGAGCGAACGGATAGTAGTTCGCTGTCTACAAGTTGCGGCTTCGCGCGAGGTTGCTGATCTCGACGAGGGAGTGGCCGGTCTTGAGCGCGACCTCCTCGGCCGTCTCGTGCTTGGAGAGCGCGTCGAAGGTCGCCTTGATGACCGTGTACGGGTTGCGCTGGCCGTGAGTCTTGGACACGACGTCCGTGATGCCGAAGCAGTCGAGCACACAGGCCACCGTGTCGCTCACCGTGAGGCCCTTGCCCTGCGGCGCCGGGCGCAGGAAGAGCGTCGAGCTGTTCCACTTGCCACGCACCTCGTGATAGAGCGTGCGGTTGTCGAAGCGGTCGATGAACGTGAAGTTCTTCATCGCGAGCTTCGTGCCGCGCAGGATCGCGTCCGGTGGCGACGATCCCTTGCCCACGGCGTAGCCGGCGCAGCCCTGACGGTTGCCCACGACGACCATGGCGCGGAAGCGCAGGATGTTCCCCTGGGTCGTCACCTTCTGCACCTTGTCGACGTGCACGATCTGGCGCAGCAGGCCGAGGCGGCCAAGGTTGAGCGGCTCAATGTCCTCCTCGTTGTCGAACTGCATGTCCTCTTCTTCCTTGTTCATCTCGCGGATGTCGCGCAGGATGCCCGTGTCCGGGATCTGGTACATGCCCTTTGTGTTGATCTCGTCAAGCGAGATCTCCTCCTTCTTGAACTCCTCGAGAATGCGGCGACGCACTTTGCCGCGGTTCTCTGGCGCGATGACCATGAAGCGGCTCTTCTTGGCGGCCTCGGGCATCGTCTGGCGGCGCGGCATCGTGTCGCGGCGGTCCTTCGAGATGATCGGGTCCTCCGGGTCCTCGTCGTCGCCGTCGTCCATGTCGCCACCGGCGGTGAACTGCGCGGCCTGGATCTTGGTCACGGCATTGCTGTACACGGCTTGCTGCTGCATGCGCGACGCGGCCGCGGAACGCACGGCGAATCGCTGCAACATGGCGGGGATCTCTCTAAAGGCGCCGGCGCGTGACGATGCATAGAAAGAGGGCACAGTGAGGACAGAGCGCCACAAAGACAGCACAGCCAGTCATCACGCTACTACATGCTTCTGTAGTCCGTACAACTACAGGTGCGCACACGCCGAACGACAGCAGGGCGCACACGCAGCGCGTTCATGCATAGAGCTCCATTGCGTACCTCTTAGCGTGAGCCTCGCGAATGAGTGGCGCTGCGCCGCAAAAAAGCACCCCAGCGGCCCTCTGCAAACCGATGCAAGGGATCAGGATCGTATTTGAGAGGGCGATGGCTCGGCCACAAGCACGAGCCGGTTTTAATCGAAAATTTACGTATTATCGAGAATGAAGGTACACTCACCATTCTCACTAGTGCAAACCATTTAAAAAAATACCCTCCAAAAAGAGATAAAATATTTTGAATCGACCCAGCTCGCAAAACAACAAAAGAGAGCAAGCCCGACAAGAAGTACAGCATGCCCGAGCGAC